>CM059791.1:44170911-44308018 GCA_030435695.1 Brachymystax lenok tsinlingensis
GTCTATCCTGAAATAACATCCAAGGCTGATTTCCATGAACATGGTCTAGCATCAATTGTTATGCAATCTAAGGCTGATTTCAATGAATATTGTCTAACATCAATTTTAAGGCAATCCTCACCATTCAAATACTTCAGCATGCAACAGGAGACACAGCTGGTTCATTACAATAGTTTTGTGTATCTTGAAATAACATCTAAGGCTGATTTCCATGAACATGGTCAAAAATCAATTGTTAGGCAATCCTCACCATTCAAATACTTCAGCATGCAACAAGAGACACAGCTGGTGCATTACAATTGTGCAACTACCTCAGGCAATCCGCACTTAACCCTAACCCTACCCCAACCCCTAACCCCAACCCTAACCCTAACCTTAACCCTACCCCTAACCCTAACCCCAACCCTAACCCTAACCCCTAACCCTAACTCTAACCCTAGCCCCTAACCCTAACCCTAACCCTACCCCTAACCCTAACCCTATTTCCATAACATCTACAATCGAAATGAATTGTTATACAATCTGAACTATTCAACTACTTCAGTATGCAACAGGAGACACAGCTTGTCCATTACAATGGTTTTGTCTATCCTGAAATAACATCTATGGCTGATTTCTATGAACATGGTCTAGCATCAATTGTTAGGCAATCCGCACTATTCAAATACGTCAGCATGCAACAGGATACACAGCTGGTGCATTACAATTGTTTTGTCTATCCTGAAATAACATCTAAGTCTGATTTCCATGAACATGGTCTAACATCAATTGTAAAGCAATCCGCACCATTCAAATACTTCAGCATGGAACAGGATACACAGCTGGTGCATTACAATTGTTTTGTCTATCCTGAAATAACATCTAAGGCTGATTTCTATGAACATGGTCTAGCATCAATTGTTAGGCAATCCGCACCATTCAAATACTTCAGCATGGAACAGGATACACAGCTGGTGCATTACAATTGTTTTGTATATCCCAAAAAAAAATCTAAGGCTGATTTCCATGAACATGGTCCAAAATCAATTGTTAGGCAATCCTCACCATTCAAATACTTCAGCACGCAACAGGAGACACAGCTGGTGCATTTCAATTGTTTTGTCTATCCTGAACTAACGTCTAAGGCTGATTTCCATGAACATGGTCTAACATCAACTGTAAGGCAATCCGCACTATTCAAAAAATTCAGTATGCAACAGGAGACACATCTATGGCTGATTTCTATGAACGTGGTCTAGCATCAATTGTTAGGCAATCCGCACCATTCAAATACGTCAGCATGCAACAGGATACACAGCTGGTGCACTTCAATTGTTTTGTCTATCCTGAAATAACATCTATGGCTGATTTCTATGAACATGGTCTAGCATCAATTGTTAGGCAATCCGCACTATTCAAATACGTCAGCATGCAACAGGATACACAGCTGGTGCATTACAATTGTTTTTTCCATCCTGAAATAACATCTAAGGCTGATTTCTATGAACATGGTCTAGCATCAATTGTTAGGCAATCCGCACCATTCAAATACTTCAGCATGGAACAGGATACACAGCTGGTGCATTACAATTGTTTTGTATATCCAAAAAAAACATCTAAGGCTGATTTCCATGAACATGGTCCAAAATCAATTGTTAGGCAATCCTCACCATTCAAATACTTCAGCATGCAACAGGAGACACAGCTGGTGCATTACAATTGTTTTGTCTATCCTGAAATAACATCTAAGGCTGATTTCCATGATTATGGTCCAAAATCAATTGTTAGGCAATCCGCACTTTTCAAATACTTCAGCATGCAACAGGAGACACAGCTGGTGCGTTACAATTGTTTTGTCTATCCTGAAATAACATCTAAGTCTGATTTCCATGAACATGGTCTAACATCAATTGTAAAGCAATCCGCACCATTCAAATACTTCAGCATGGAACAGGATACACAGCTGGTGCATTACAATTGTTTTGTCTATCCTGAAATAACATCTAAGGCTGATTTCCATAAACATGGTCTAACATCAATTGTAAGGCAATCCGCACTATTCAAATTCTTCAGTACGCAACAGGAGACACAGCTTGTCCATTACAATGGTTTTGTCTATCCTGAAATAACATCTATGGCTGATTTCTATGAACATGGTCTAGCATCAATTGTAAGGCAATCTGCAATATTCAAATACATCAGCATGCAACAGGAGACAAAGCTGGTGAATTACAATTGTTTTGTATATCCTGAATTAACATCTAAGGCTGATTTCCATGAACATGGTCTAACATCAATTGTAAGGCAATCCGCACTATTCAAATACTTCGGTATGCAACAGGAGACACAGCTTGTCCATTACAATTGTTTTGTCTATCCTGAAATAACATCGAAGGCTGATTTCTATGAACATGGTCTAGCTTCAATTGTTAGGCAATCCGCACCATTCAAATACGTCAGCATGCAACAGGATACACAGCTGGTGCATTACAATTGTTTTGTATATCCCCCAAAAAAATATAAGGCTGATTTCCATGAACATGGTCCAAAATCAATTGTTAGGCAATCCTCACCATTCAAATACTTCAGCATGCAACAGGAGACACAGCTGGTGCATTACAATTGTTTTGTCTATCCTGAACTAACATCTAAGGCTGATTTCCATGAACATGGTCTAACATCAATAGTAAGGCAATCCGCACTATTCAAAAACTTCAGTATGCAACAGGAGACACATCTATGGCTGATTTCTATGAACGTGGTCTAGCATCAATTGTTAGGCAATCCGCACCATTCAAATACGTCAGCATGCAACAGGATACACAGCTGGTGCACTTCAATTGTTTTGTCTATCCTGAAATAACATATAAGGCTGATTTCTATGAACATGGTCTAACATCAATTGTAATGCAATCCGCACTTTTCAAATACTTCAGTATCCAACAGGAGACACAGCTGGTGCATTACAAGGGTTTTGTCTATCCTGAAATAACATCTATGGCTGATTTCTATGAACATGGTCTAGCATCAATTGTTAGGCAATCCGCACTATTCAAATACGTCAGCATGCAACAGGATACACAGCTGGTGCATTACAATTGTTTTTTCCATCCTGAAATAACATCTAAGGCTGATTTCTGTGAACATGGTCTAGCATCAATTGTTAGGCAATCCGCACCATTCAAATACTTCAGCATGGAACAGGATACACAGCTGGTGCATTACAATTGTTTTGTATATCCAAAAAAAACATCTAAGGCTGATTTCCATGAACATGGTCCAAAATCAATTGTTAGGCAAACCTCACCATTCAAATACTTCAGCATGCAACAGGAGACACAGCTGGTGCATTACAATTGTTTTTTCCATCCTGAAATAACATCTAAGGCTGATTTCCATGAACATGGTCCAAAATCAATTGTTAGGCAATCCTCACCATTCAAATACTTCAGCATGCAACAGGAGACACAGCTGGTGCGTTACAATTGTTTTGTCTATCCTGAAATAACATCTAAGTCTGATTTCCATGAACATGGTCTAACATCAATTGTAAAGCAATCCGCACCATTCAAATACTTCAGCATGGAACAGGATACACAGCTGGTGCATTACAATTGTTTTGTCTATCCTGAAATAACATCTAAGGCTGATTTCCATAAACATGGTCTAACATCAATTGTAAGGCAATCCGCACTATTCAAATTCTTCAGTACGCAACAGGAGACACAGCTTGTCCATTACAATGGTTTTGTCTATCCTGAAATAACATCTATGGCTGATTTCTATGAACATGGTCTAGCATCAATTGTAAGGCAATCTGCAATATTCAAATACATCAGCATGCAACAGGAGACAAAGCTGGTGAATTACAATTGTTTTGTCTATCCTGAAATAACATCTAAGGCTGATTTCCATGAACGTGGTCTAACATCAATTGTAAAGCAATCCGCACTATTCAAATACTTCAGTATGACACAGGAGACACAGCTGGTGAATTACAATTGTTTTGCCTATCATGAAATAACATCTAAAGCTGATTTCCATAAATCTGATCCAAAATCAATTGTTAGGCAATCCGAACTATTCAACTACTTCAGTATGCAACAGTAGACACAGCTGGTGCATTACAATTCTTTTGCCTATCATGAAATAACATCTAAGGCTGATTTCCATGAACATGGTCCAAAATCAATTGTTATGCAATCCTCACCATTCAACTACTTCAGTATGCAACAGGAGACGCAGCTGGTGCATTACAATTGTTTTGCCTATCATGAAATAACATCTAAGGCTGATTTCTATGAACATGGTCTAGCTTCAATTGTTAGGCAATCCGCACCATTCAAATACGTCAGCATGCAACAGGATACACAGCTGGTGCATTACAATTGTTTTGTCTATCCTGAAATTACATCTAAGGCTGATTTCCATGAACATGGTCCAAAATCAATTGTTAGGCAATCCTCACCATTCAAATACGTCAGCATGCAACAGGATACACAGCTGGTGCATTACAATTGTTTTGTCTATCCTGAAATAACATCTAAGGCTGATTTCTATGAACATGGTCTAGCATCAATTGTTAGGCAATCCGCACCATTCAAATACTTCAGCATGGAACAGGATACACAGCTGGTGCATTACAATTGTTTTGTATATCCCCCAAAAAAATCTAAGGCTGATTTCCATGAACATGGTCCAAAATCAATTGTTAGGCAATCCGCACCATTCAAATACGTCAGCATGCAACAGGATACACAGCTGGTGCACTTCAATTGTTTTGTCTATCCTGAAATAACATATAAGGCTGATTTCTATGAACATGGTCTAACATCAATTGTAATGCAATCCGCACTTTTCAAATACTTCAGTATCCAACAGGAGACAAAGCTGGTGCATTACAAGGGTTTTGTCTATCCTGAAATAACATCTATGGCTGATTTCTATGAACATGGTCTAGCATCAATTGTTAGGCAATCCGCACTATTCAAATACGTCAGCATGCAACAGGATACACAGCTGGTGCATTACAATTGTTTTTCCATCCTGAAATAACATCTAAGGCTGATTTCTGTGAACATGGTCTAGCATCAATTGTTAGGCAATCCGCACCATTCAAATACTTCAGCATGGAACAGGATACACAGCTGGTGCATTACAATTGTTTTGTATATCCAAAAAAAACATCTAAGGCTGATTTCCATGAACATGGTCCAAAATCAATTGTTAGGCAAACCTCACCATTCAAATACTTCAGCATGCAACAGGAGACACAGCTGGTGCATTACAATTGTTTTTTCCATCCTGAAATAACATCTAAGGCTGATTTCCATGAACATGGTCCAAAATCAATTGTTAGGCAATCCTCACCATTCAAATACTTCAGCATGCAACAGGAGACACAGCTGGTGCGTTACAATTGTTTTGTCTATCCTGAAATAACATCTAAGGCTGATTTCCATGATTATGGTCCAAAATCAATTGTTAGGCAATCCGCACTATTCAAATACTTCAGCATGCAACAGGAGACACAGCTGGTGCGTTACACTTGTTTTGTCTATCCTGAAATAACATCTAAGTCTGATTTCCATGAACATGGTCTAACATCAATTGTAAAGCAATCCGCACCATTCAAATACTTCAGCATGGAACAGGATACACAGCTGGTGCATTACAATTGTTTTGTCTATCCTGAAATAACATCTAAGGCTGATTTCCATAAACATGGTCTAACATCAATTGTAAGGCAATCCGCACTATTCAAAATCTTCAGTACGCAACAGGAGACACAGCTTGTCCATTACAATGGTTTTGTCTATCCTGAAATAACATCTATGGCTGATTTCTATGAACATGGTCTAGCATCAATTGTAAGGCAATCCGCAATATTCAAATACATCAGCATGCAACAGGAGACAAAGCTGGTGAATTACAATTGTTTTGTCTATCCTGAACTAACGTCTAAGGCTGATTTCCATGAACATGGTCTAACATCAATTGTAAGGCAATCCGCACTATTCAAATACTTCAGTATGCAACAGGAGACACAGCTTGTCCATTACAATGGTTTTGTCTATCCTGAAATAACATCTATGGCTGATTTCTTTGAACATGGTCTAGCATCAATTGTTAGGCAATCCGCACAATTCAAATACTTCAGCATGCAACAGGATACACAGCTGGTGCATTACAATTGTTTTGCCTATCATGAAATAACATCTAAGGCTGATTTCTATGAACATGGTCTAACATCAATTGTAAGGCAATCCGCACTATTCAAATACTTCAGTATCCAACAGGAGACACAGCTGGTGCATTACAATGGTTTTGTCTATCATGAAATAACATCTATGGCTGATTTCTATGAACATGGTCTAGCATCAATTGTTAGGCAATCCGCACTATTCAAATACGTCAGCATGCAACAGGATACACAGCTGGTGCATTACAATTGTTTTGTCTATCCTGAAATAACATCTAAGGCTGATTTCCATGAACATGGTCCAAAATCAATTGTTAGGCAATCCTCACCATTCAAATACTTCAGCATGCAACAGGAGACACAGCTGGTGCATTACAATTGTTTTGTCTATCCTGAAATAACATCTAAGTCTGATTTCCATGAACATGGTCTAACATCAATTCTAAAGCAATCCGCACTATTCAAATACTTCAGTATGACACAGGAGACACAGCTGGTGAATTACAATTGTTTTGCCTATCATGAAATAACATCTAAAGCTGATTTCCATAAATCTGATCCAAAATCAATTGTTAGGCAATCTGAACTATTCAACTACTTCAGTATGCAACAGTAGACACAGCTGGTGCATTACAATGGTTTTGTCTATCCTGAAATAACATCTATGGCTGATTTCTTTGAACATGGTCTAGCGTCAATTGTTAGGCAATCCGCACAATTCAAATACTTCAGCATGCAACAGGATACACAGCTGGTGCATTACAATTGTTTTGTCTATCATGAAATAACATCTAAGGCTGATTTCTATGAACATGGTCTAACATCAATTGTAAGGCAATCCGCAATATTCAAATACATCAGCATGCAACAGGAGACAAAGCTGGTGAATTACAATTGTTTTGTATATCCTGAATTAACATCTAAGGCTGATTTCCATAAACATGGTCTAACATCAATTGTAAGGCAATCCGCACTATTCAAATACTTCAGTATGCAACAGGAGACACAGCTGGTGCATTACAATTGTTTTGCCTATCATGAAATAACATCTAAGGCTGATTTCTATGAACATGGTCTAAAATCAATTGTAAGGCAATCCGCACTATTCAAATACTTCAGTATGCAACAGGAGACACAGCTGGTGAATTACAATTGTTTTGCCTATCATGAAATAACATGTAAGGCTGAGTTCCATGAACATGGTCCAAAATCAATTGTTAGGCATTCCGCACTATTCAAATACTTCAGCATGGAACAGGATACACAGCTGGTGCATTACAATTGTTTTGTCTATCCTGAAATAACATCTAAGGCTGATTTCCATAAACATGGTCTAACATCAATTGTAAGGCAATCCGCACTATTCAAATTCTTCAGTAAGCAACAGGAGACACAGCTTGTCCATTACAATGGTTTTGTCTATCCTGAAATAACATCTATGGCTGATTTCCATGAACATGGTCTAACATCAATTGTAAAGCAATCCGCACCATTCAAATACTTCAGCATGGAACAGGATACACAGCTGGTGCATTACAATTGTTTTGTCTATCCTGAAATAACATCTAAGGCTGATTTCCATAAACATGGTCTAACATCAATTGTAAGGCGATCCGCACTATTCAAATTCTTCAGTACGCAACAGGAGACACAGCTTGTCCATTACAATGGTTTTGTCTATCCTGAAATAACATCTATGGCTGATTTCTATGAACATGGTCTAGCATCAATTGTAAGGCAATCCGCAATATTCAAATACATCAGCATGCAACAGGAGACAAAGCTGGTGAATTACAATTGTTTTGTATATCCTGAATTAACATCTAAGGCTGATTTCCATGAACATGGTCTAACATCAATTGTAAGGCAATCCGCACTATTCAAATACTTCGGTATGCAACAGGAGACACAGCTTGTCCATTACAATTGTTTTGTCTATCCTGAAATAACATCGAAGGCTGATTTCTATGAACATGGTCTAGCTTCAATTGTTAGGCAATCCGCACCATTCAAATACGTCAGCATGCAACAGGATACACAGCTGGTGCATTACAATTGTTTTGTCTATCCTGAAATAACATCTAAGGCTGATTTCCATGAACGTGGTCTAACATCAATTGTAAAGCAATCCGCACTATTCAAATACTTCAGTATGACACAGGAGACACAGCTGGTGAATTACAATTGTTTTGCCTATCATGAAATAACATCTAAAGCTGATTTCCATAAATCTGATCCAAAATCAATTGTTAGGCAATCCGAACTATTCAACTACTTCAGTATGCAACAGTAGACACAGCTGGTGCATTACAATTCTTTTGCTTATCATGAAATAACATCTAAGGCTGATTTCCATGAACATGGTCCAAAATCAATTGTTATGCAATCCTCACCATTCAACTACTTCAGTATGCAACAGGAGACGCAGCTGGTGCATTACAATTGTTTTGCCTATCATGAAATAACATCTAAGGCTGATTTCTATGAACATGGTCTAGCTTCAATTGTTAGGCAATCCGCACCATTCAAATACGTCAGCATGCAACAGGATACACAGCTGGTGCATTACAATTGTTTTGTCTATCCTGAAATTACATCTAAGGCTGATTTCCATGAACATGGTCCAAAATCAATTGTTAGGCAATCCTCACCATTCAAATACTTCAGCATGCAACAGGAGACACAGCTGGTGCATTTCAATTGTTTTGTCTATCCTGAACTAACGTCTAAGGCTGATTTCCATGAACATGGTCTAACATCAATTGTAAGGCAATCCGCACTATTCAAATACTTCAGTATGCAACAGGAGACACAGCTTGTCCATTACAATGGTTTTGTCTATCCTGAAATAACATCTATGGCTGATTTCTTTGAACATGGTCTAGCATCAATTGTTAGGCAATCCGCACAATTCAAATACTTCAGCATGCAACACGATACACAGCTGGTGCATTACAATTGTTTTGCCTATCATGAAATAACATCTAAGGCTGATTTCTATGAACATGGTCTAACATCAATTGTAAGGCAATCCGCACTATTCAAATACTTCAGTATCCAACAGGAGACACAGCTGGTGCATTACAATGGTTTTGTCTATCATGAAATAACATGTAAGGCTGATTTCCATGAACATGGTCCAAAATCAATTGTTAGGCATTCCGCACTATTCAAATACTTCAGCATGGAACACGATACACAGCTGGTGCATTACAATTGTTTTGTCTATCCTGAAATAACATCTAAGGCTGATTTCCATAAACATGGTCTAACATCAATTGTAAGGCAATCCGCACTATTCAAATTCTTCAGTAAGCAACAGGAGACACAGCTTGTCCATTACAATGGTTTTGTCTATCCTGTAATAACATCTATGTCTGATTTCCATGAACATGGTCTAACATCAATTGTAAAGCAATCCGCACCATTCAAATACTTCAGCATGGAACAGGATACACAGCTGGTGCATTACAATTGTTTTGTCTATCCTGAAATAACATCTAAGGCTGATTTCCATAAACATGGTCTAACATCAATTGTAAGGCAATCCGCACTATTCAAATTCTTCAGTACGCAACAGGAGACACAGCTTGTCCATTACAATGGTTTTGTCTATCCTGAAATAACATCTATGGCTGATTTCTATGAACATGGTCTAGCATCAATTGTAAGGCAATCCGCAATATTCAAATACATCAGCATGCAACAGGAGACAAAGCTGGTGAATTACAATTGTTTTGTATATCCTGAATTAACATCTAAGGCTGATTTCCATGAACATGGTCTAACATCAATTGTAAGGCAATCCGCACTATTCAAATACTTCGGTATGCAACAGGAGACACAGCTTGTCCATTACAATTGTTTTGTCTATCCTGAAATAACATCGAAGGCTGATTTCTATGAACATGGTCTAGCTTCAATTGTTAGGCAATCCGCACCATTCAAATACGTCAGCATGCAACAGGATACACAGCTGGTGCATTACAATTGTTTTGTCTATCCTGAAATAACATCTAAGGCTGATTTCCATGAACGTGGTCTAACATCAATTGTAAAGCAATCCGCACTATTCAAATACTTCAGTATGACACAGGAGACACAGCTGGTGAATTACAATTGTTTTGCCTATCATGAAATAACATCTAAAGCTGATTTCCATAAATCTGATCCAAAATCAATTGTTAGGCAATCCGAACTATTCAACTACTTCAGTATGCAACAGTAGACACAGCTGGTGCATTACAATTCTTTTGCTTATCATGAAATAACATCTAAGGCTGATTTCCATGAACATGGTCCAAAATCAATTGTTATGCAATCCTCACCATTCAACTACTTCAGTATGCAACAGGAGACGCAGCTGGTGCATTACAATTGTTTTGCCTATCATGAAATAACATCTAAGGCTGATTTCTATGAACATGGTCTAGCTTCAATTGTTAGGCAATCCGCACCATTCAAATACGTCAGCATGCAACAGGATACACAGCTGGTGCATTACAATTGTTTTGTCTATCCTGAAATTACATCTAAGGCTGATTTCCATGAACATGGTCCAAAATCAATTGTTAGGCAATCCTCACCATTCAAATACTTCAGCATGCAACAGGAGACACAGCTGGTGCATTTCAATTGTTTTGTCTATCCTGAACTAACGTCTAAGGCTGATTTCCATGAACATGGTCTAACATCAATTGTAAGGCAATCCGCACTATTCAAATACTTCAGTATGCAACAGGAGACACAGCTTGTCCATTACAATGGTTTTGTCTATCCTGAAATAACATCTATGGCTGATTTCTTTGAACATGGTCTAGCATCAATTGTTAGGCAATCCGCACAATTCAAATACTTCAGCATGCAACACGATACACAGCTGGTGCATTACAATTGTTTTGCCTATCATGAAATAACATCTAAGGCTGATTTCTATGAACATGGTCTAACATCAATTGTAAGGCAATCCGCACTATTCAAATACTTCAGTATCCAACAGGAGACACAGCTGGTGCATTACAATGGTTTTGTCTATCATGAAATAACATGTAAGGCTGATTTCCATGAACATGGTCCAAAATCAATTGTTAGGCATTCCGCACTATTCAAATACTTCAGCATGGAACACGATACACAGCTGGTGCATTACAATTGTTTTGTCTATCCTGAAATAACATCTAAGGCTGATTTCCATAAACATGGTCTAACATCAATTGTAAGGCAATCCGCACTATTCAAATTCTTCAGTAAGCAACAGGAGACACAGCTTGTCCATTACAATGGTTTTGTCTATCCTGTAATAACATCTATGTCTGATTTCCATGAACATGGTCTAACATCAATTGTAAAGCAATCCGCACCATTCAAATACTTCAGCATGGAACAGGATACACAGCTGGTGCATTACAATTGTTTTGTCTATCCTGAAATAACATCTAAGGCTGATTTCCATAAACATGGTCTAACATCAATTGTAAGGCAATCCGCACTATTCAAATTCTTCAGTACGCAACAGGAGACACAGCTTGTCCATTACAATGGTTTTGTCTATCCTGAAATAACATCTATGGCTGATTTCTATGAACATGGTCTAGCATCAATTGTAAGGCAATCCGCAATATTCAAATACATCAGCATGCAACAGGAGACAAAGCTGGTGAATTACAATTGTTTTGTATATCCTGAATTAACATCTAAGGCTGATTTCCATGAACATGGTCTAACATCAATTGTAAGGCAATCCGCACTATTCAAATACTTCGGTATGCAACAGGAGACACAGCTTGTCCATTACAATTGTTTTGTCTATCCTGAAATAACATCGAAGGCTGATTTCCATGAACGTGGTCTAACATCAATTTTAAAGCAATCCGCACTATTCAAATACTTCAGTATGACACAGGAGACACAGCTGGTGAATTACAATTGTTTTGCCTATCATGAAATAACATCTAAAGCTGATTTCCATAAATCTGATCCAAAATCAATTGTTAGGCAATCCGAACTATTCAACTACTTCAGTATGCAACAGTAGACACAGCTGGTGCATTACAATTCTTTTGCTCATCATGAAATAACATCTAAGGCTGATTTCCATGAACATGGTCCAAAATCAATTGTTATGCAATCCTCACCATTCAACTACTTCAGTATGCAACAGGAGACGCAGCTGGTGCATTACAATTGTTTTGCCTATCATGAAATAACATCTAAGGCTGATTTCTATGAACATGGTCTAGCTTCAATTGTTAGGCAATCCGCACCATTCAAATACGTCAGCATGCAACAGGAGACACAGCTGGTGCATTACAATTGTTTTGTCTATCCTGAAATTACATCTAAGGCTGATTTCCATGAACATGGTCCAAAATCAATTGTTAGGCAATCCTCACCATTCAAATACTTCAGCATGCAACAGGAGACACAGCTGGTGCATTTCAATTGTTTTGTCTATCCTGAACTAACGTCTAAGGCTGATTTCCATGAACATGGTCTAACATCAATTGTAAGGCAATCCGCACTATTGAAATACTTCAGTATGCAACAGGAGACACAGCTTGTCCATTACAATGGTTTTGTCTATCCTGAAATAACATCTATGGCTGATTTCTTTGAACATGGTCTAGCATCAATTGTTAGGCAATCCGCACAATTCAAATACTTCAGCATGCAACAGGATACACAGCTGGTGCATTACAATTGTTTTGCCTATCATGAAATAACATCTAAGGCTGATTTCTATGAACATGGTCTAACATCAATTGTAAGGCAATCCGCACTATTCAAATACTTCAGTATCCAACAGGAGACACAGCTGGTGCATTACAATGGTTTTGTCTATCATGAAATAACATCTATGGCTGATTTCTATGAACATGGTCTAGCATCAATTGTTAGGCAATCCGCACTATTCAAATACTTAAGTATGCAACAGGAGACACATCTATGGCTGATTTCTATGATCATGGTCTAGCATCAGTTGTTAGGCAATCCGCACCATTCAAATACATCAGCATGCAACAGGAGACACAGCTGGTGCATTACAATTGTTTTGTCTATCCTGAACTAACATCTGAGGCTGATTTCCATGAACATGGTCTAACATCAATTGTAAGGCAATCCGCACTATTCAAATACTTCAGTATGCAACAGGGGACACATCTATGGCTGATTTCTATGAATATGGTCTAGCAGCAATTGTTAGGCAATCCGCACCATTCAAATACGTCAGCATGCAACAGGATACACAGCTGGTGCATTACAATTGTTTTGTCTATCCTGAAATAACATCTAAGGCTGATTTCCATAAACATGGTCTAACATCAATTGTAAGGCAATCCGCACTTTTCAAATTCTTCAGTACGCAACAGGAGACACAGCTTGTCCATTACAATGGTTTTGTCTATCCTGAAATAACATCTAAGGCTGATTTCCATGAACATGGTCTAACATCAATTGTAAAGCAATCCGCACTATTCAAATACTTCAGTATGACACAGGAGACACAGCTGGTGAATTACAATTGTTTTGCCTATCATGAAATAACATCTAAAGCTGATTTCCATAAATCTGATCCAAAATCAATTGTTAGGCAATCTGAACTATTCAACTACTTCAGTATGCAACAGTAGACACAGCTGGTGCATTACAATTCTTTTGCCTATCATGAAATAACATCTAAGGCTGATTTCCATGAACATGGTCTAGCATCAATTGTAAGGCAATCCGTTATATTCAAATACATCAGCATGCAACAGGAGACAAAGCTGGTGAATTACAATTGTTTTGTATATCCTGAATTAACATCTAAGGCTGATTTCCATGAACATGGTCTAACATCAATTGTAAAGCAATCCGCACTATTCAAATACTTCGGTATGCAACAGGAGACACAGCTTGTCCATTACAATTGTTTTGTCTATCCTGAAATAACATCGAAGGCTGATTTCTATGAACATGGTCTAGCTTCAATTGTTAGGCAATCCGCAACATTCAAATACGTCAGCATGCAACAGGATACACAGCTGGTGCATTACAATTGTTTTGTCTATCCTGAAATAACATCTAAGGCTGATTTCCATGAACGTGGTCTAACATCAATTGTAAAGCAATCCGCACTATTCAAATACTTCAGTATGACACAGGAGACACAGCTGGTGAATTACAATTGTTTTGCCTATCATGAAAAAACATCTAAAGCTGATTTCCATAAATCTGATCCAAAATCAATTGTTAGGCAATCCGAACTATTCAACTACTTCAGTATGCAACAGTAGACACAGCTGGTGCATTACAATTCTTTTGCTTATCATGAAATAACATCTACGGCTGATTTCCATGAACATGGTCCAAAATCAATTGTTATGCAATCCTCACCATTCAACTACTTCAGTATGCAACAGGAGACGCAGCTGGTGCATTACAATTGTTTTGCCTATCATGAAATAACATCTAAGGCTGATTTCTATGAACATGGTCTAGCTTCAATTGTTAGGCAATCCGCACCATTCAAATACGTCAGCATGCAACAGGAGACACAGCTGGTGAATTACAATTGTTTTGCCTATCATGAAATAACATGTAAGGCTGATTTCCATGAACATGGTCCAAAATCAATTGTTAGGCATTCCGCACTATTCAAATACTTCAGCATGGAACAGGATACACAGCTGGTGCATTACAATTGTTTTGTCTATCCTGAAATAACATCTAAGGCTGATTTCCATAAACATGGTCTAACATCAATTGTAAGGCAATCCGCACTATTCAAATTCTTCAGAACGCAACAGGAGATACAGCTTGTCCATTACAATGGTTTTGTCTATCCTGAAATAACATCTATGGCTGATTTCTATGAACATGGTCTAGCATCAATTGTAAGGCAATCCGCAATATTCAAATACATCAGCATGCAACAGGAGACAAAGCTGGTGAATTACAATTGTTTTGTATATCCTGAATTAACATCTAAGGCTGATTTCCATAAACATGGTCTAACATCAATTGTAAGGCAATCCGCACTATTCAAATACTTCAGTATGCAACAGGAGACACAGCTGGTGCATTACAATTGTTTTGCCTATCATGAAATAACATCTAAGGCTGATTTCTATGAACATGGTCTAAAATCAATTGTAAGGCAATCCGCACTATTCAAATACTTAAGTATGCAACAGGAGACACATCTATGGCTGATTTCTATGATCATGGTCTAGCATCAGTTGTTAGGCAATCCGCACCATTCAAATACGTCAGCATGCAACAGGAGACACAGCTGGTGCATTACAATTGTTTTGTATATCCAAAAAAAACATCTAAGGCTGATTTCCATGAACATGGTCCAAAATCAATTGTTAGGCAAACCTCACCATTCAAATACTTCAGCATGCAACAGGAGACACAGCTGGTGCATTACAATTGTTTTGTCTATCCTGAACTAACATCTGAGGCTGATTTCCATGAACATGGTCTAACATCAATTGTAAGGCAATCCGCACTATTCAAATACTTCGGTATGCAACAGGAGACA
Source organism: Brachymystax lenok tsinlingensis (assembly GCA_030435695.1). Lineage (NCBI taxonomy): Eukaryota > Metazoa > Chordata > Actinopteri > Salmoniformes > Salmonidae > Brachymystax > Brachymystax lenok. The sequence continues at coordinate 44,186,622 of CM059791.1, forward strand.
CAGCTTGTCCATTACAATGGTTTTGTCTATCCTGAAATAACATCGAAGGCTGATTTCTATGAACATGGTCTAGCTTCAATTGTTAGGCAATCCGCACCATTCAAATACGTCAGCATGGAACAGGATACACAGCTGGTGCATTACAATTGTTTTGTCTATCCTGAAATAACATCTAAGGCTGATTTCCATGAACATGGTCTAACATCAATTGTAAAGCAATCCGCACTATTCAAATACTTCAGTATGACACAGGAGACACAGCTGGTGAATTACAATTGTTTTGCCTATCATGAAATAACATCTAAAGCTGATTTCCATAAATCTGATCCAAAATCAATTGTTAGGCAATCCGAACTATTCAACTACTTCAGTATGCAACAGTAGACACAGCTGGTGCATTACAATTCTTTTGCCTATCATGAAATAACATCTAAGGCTGATTTCCATGAACATGGTCCAAAATCAATTGTTATGCAATCCTCACCATTCAACTACTTCAGTATGCAACAGGAGACGCAGCTGGTGCATTACAATTGTTTTGCCTATCATGAAATAACATCTAAGGCTGATTTCTATGAACATGGTCTAACATCATTTGTAAAACAATCCGTACTATTCAAATACTTCAGTATGACACAGGAGACACAGCTGGTGCATTACAATTGTTTTGTATATCCAAAAAAAACATCTAAGGCTGATTTCCATGAACATGGTCCAAAATCAATTGTTAGGCAAACCTCACCATTCAAATACTTCAGCATGCAACAGGAGACACAGCTGGTGCATTACAATTGTTTTGTCTATCCTGAACTAACATCTGAGGCTGATTTCCATGAACATGGTCTAACATCAATTGTAAGGCAATCCGCACTATTCAAATACTTCGGTATGCAACAGGAGACACAGCTTGTCCATTACAATTGTTTTGTCTATCCTGAAATAACATCGAAGGCTGATTTCTATGAACATGGTCTAGCTTCAATTGTTAGGCAATCCGCACCATTCAAATACGTCAGCATGCAACAGGATACACAGCTGGTGCATTACAATTGTTTTGTCTATCCTGAAATAACATCTAAGGCTGATTTCCATGAACATGGTCTAACATCAATTGTAAAGCAATCCGCACTATTCAAATACTTCAGTATGACACAGGAGACACAGCTGGTGAATTACAATTGTTTTGCCTATCATGAAATAACATCTAAAGCTGATATCCATAAATCTGATCCAAAATCAATTGTTAGGCAATCCGAACTATTCAACTACTTCAGTATGCAACAGTAGACACAGCTGGTGCATTACAATTCTTTTGCCTATCATGAAATAACATCTAAGGCTGATTTCCATGAACATGGTCCAAAATCAATTGTTATGCAATCCTCACCATTCAACTACTTCAGTATGCAACAGGAGACGCAGCTGGTGCATTACAATTGTTTTGCCTATCATGAAATAACATCTAAGGCTGATTTCTATGAACATGGTCTAGCTTCAATTGTTAGGCAATCCGCACCATTCAAATACGTCAGCATGCAACAGGATACACAGCTGGTGCATTACAATTGTTTTGTCTATCCTGAAATTACATCTAAGGCTGATTTCCATGAACATGGTCTAACATCATTTGTAAAACAATCCGTACTATTCAAATACTTCAGTATGACACAGGAGACACAGCTTGTGAATTACAATTGTTTTGCCTATCATGAAATAACATCTAAAGCCGATTTCCATAAACATGATCCAAAATCAATTGTTAGGCAATCCGAACTATTCAACTACTTCAGTATGAAACAGTAGACACAGCTGGTGCATTACAATTGTGTTGCCAATCATGAAATAACATCTAAGGCTGATTTCCATGAACATGGTCCAAAATCAATTGTTATGCAATCCTCACCATTCAACTATTTCAGTACGCAACAGGAGACAAAGCTGGTGAATTACAATTGTTTTGTATATCCTGAATTAACATCTAAGGCTGATTTCCATGAACATGGTCTAACATCAATTGTAAGGCAATCCGCACTATTCAAATACTTTGGTATGCAACAGGAGACACAGCTTGTCCATTACAATTGTTTTGTCTATCCTGAAATAACATCGAAGGCTGATTTCTATGAACATGGTCTAGCTTCAATTGTTAGGCAATCCGCACTATTCAAATACTTCAGTATGCAACAGGAGACACAGCTGGTGCATTACAATTGTTTTGCCTATCATGAAATAACATCTAAGGCTGATTTCTATGAACATGGTCTAAAATCAATTGTAAGGCAATCCGCACTTTTCAAATACTTCAGTATGCAACAGGAGACACAGCTGGTGAATTACAATTGTTTTGCCTATCATGAAAAAACATCTAAGGCTGATTTCTATGAACATGGTCTAACATCATTTGTAAAACAATCCGTACTATTCAAATACTTCAGTATGACACAGGAGACACAGCTGGTGCATTACAATTGTTTTGTATATCCAAAAAAAACATCTAAGGCTGATTTCCATGAACATGGTCCAAAATCAATTGTTAGGCAAACCTCACCATTCAAATACTTCAGCATGCAACAGGAGACACAGCTGGTGCATTACAATTGTTTTGTCTATCCTGAACTAACATCTGAGGCTGATTTCCATGAACATGGTCTAGCTTCAATTGTTAGGCAATCCGCACCATTCAAATACGTCAGCATGCAACAGGATACACAGCTGGTGCATTACAATTGTTTTGTCTATCCTGAAATAACATCTAAGGCTGATTTCCATGAACATGGTCTAACATCAATTGTAAAGCAATCCGCACTATTCAAATACTTCAGTATGACACAGGAGACACAGCTGGTGAATTACAATTGTTTTGCCTATCATGAAATAACATCTAAAGCTGATTTCCATAAATCTGATCCAAAATCAATTGTTAGGCAATCCGAACTATTCAACTACTTCAGTATGCAACAGTAGACACAGCTGGTGCATTACAATTCTTTTGCCTATCATGAAATAACATCTAAGGCTGATTTCCATGAACATGGTCCAAAATCAATTGTTATGCAATCCTCACCATTCAACTACTTCAGTATGCAACAGGAGACGCAGCTGGTGCATTACAATTGTTTTGTCTATCCTGAAATAACATCTAAGGCTGATTTCCATAAACATGGTCTAACATCAATTGTAAGGCAATCCGCACTATTCAAATTCTTCAGTAAGCAACAGGAGACACAGCTTGTCCATTACAATGGTTTTGTCTATCCTGAAATAACATCTATGGCTGATTTCCATGAACATGGTCTAACATCAATTGTAAAGCAATCTGCACCATTCAAATACTTCAGCATGGAACAGGATACACAGCTGGTGCATTACAATTGTTTTGTCTATCCTGAAATAACATCTAAGGCTGATTTCCATAAACATGGTCTAACATCAATTGTAAGGCAATCCGCACTATTCAAATTCTTCAGTACGCAACAGGAGACACAGCTTGTCCATTACAATGGTTTTGTATATCCTGAATTAACATCTAAGGCTGATTTCCATGAACATGGTCTAACATCAATTGTAAGGCAATCCGCACTATTCAAATACTTCAGTATGACACAGGAGACACAGCTGGTGAATTACAATTGTTTTGCCTATCATGAAATAACATCTAAAGCTGATTTCCATAAATCTGATCCAAAATCAATTGTTAGGCAATCTGAACTATTCAACTACTTCAGTATGCAACAGTAGACACAGCTGGTGCATTACAATTCTTTTGCCTATCATGAAATAACATCTAAGGCTGATTTCCATGAACATGGTCCAAAATCAATTGTTATGCAATCCTCACCATTCAACTACTTCAGTATGCAACAGGAGACGCAGCTGGTGCATTACAATTGTTTTGCCTATCATGAAATAACATCTAAGTCTGATTTCTATGAACATGGTCTAGCTTCAATTGTTAGGCAATCCGCACCATTCAAATACGTCAGCATGCAACAGGATACACAGCTGGTGCATTACAATTGTTTTGTCTATCCTGAAATTACATCTAAGGCTGATTTCCATGAACATGGTCTAAAATCAATTGTAAGGCAATCCGCACTATTCAAATACTTCAGTATGCAACAGGAGACACAGCTGGTGAATTACAATTGTTTTGCCTATCATGAAATAACATGTAAGGCTGATTTCCATGAACATGGTCCAAAATCAATTGTTAGGCATTCCGCACTATTCAAATACTTCAGCATGGAACAGGATACACAGCTGGTGCATTACAATTGTTTTGTCTATCCTGAAATAACATCTAAGGCTGATTTCCATAAACATGGTCTAACATCAATTGTAAGGCAATCCGCACTATTCAAATTCTTCAGAACGCATAACAGGAGATACAGCTTGTCCATTACAATGGTTTTGTCTATCCTGAAATAACATCTATGGCTGATTTCTATGAACATGGTCTAGCATCAATTGTAAGGCAATCCGCAATATTCAAATACATCAGCATGCAACAGGAGACAAAGCTGGTGAATTACAATTGTTTTGTATATCCTGAATTAACATCTAAGGCTGATTTCCATAAACATGGTCTAACATCAATTGTAAGGCAATCCGCACTATTCAAATACTTCAGTATGCAACAGGAGACACAGCTGGTGCATTACAATTGTTTTGCCTATCATGAAATAACATCTAAGGCTGATTTCTATGAACATGGTCTAAAATCAATTGTAAGGCAATCCGCACTATTCAAATACTTAAGTATGCAACAGGAGACACATCTATGGCTGATTTCTATGATCATGGTCTAGCATCAGTTGTTAGGCAATCCGCACCATTCAAATACGTCAGCATGCAACAGGAGACACAGCTGGTGCATTACAATTGTTTTGTATATCCAAAAAAAACATCTAAGGCTGATTTCCATGAACATGGTCCAAAATCAATTGTTAGGCAAACCTCACCATTCAAATACTTCAGCATGCAACAGGAGACACAGCTGGTGCATTACAATGGTTTTGTCTATCCTGAACTAACATCTGAGGCTGATTTCCATGAACATGGTCTAACATCAATTGTAAGGCAATCCGCACTATTCAAATACTTCGGTATGCAACAGGAGACACAGCTTGTCCATTACAATGGTTTTGTCTATCCTGAAATAACATCGAAGGCTGATTTCTATGAACATGGTCTAGCTTCAATTGTTAGGCAATCCGCACCATTCAAATACGTCAGCATGCAACAGGAGACACAGCTGGTGAATTACAATTGTTTTGCCTATCATGAAATAACATCTAAAGCTGATTTCCATAAATCTGATCCAAAATCAATTGTTAGGCAATCCGAACTATTCAACTACTTCAGTATGCAACAGTAGACACAGCTGGTGCATTACAATTCTTTTGCCTATCATGAAATAACATCTAAGGCTGATTTCCATGAACATGGTCCAAAATCAATTGTTATGCAATCCTCACCATTCAACTACTTCAGTATGCAACAGGAGACGCAGCTGGTGCATTACAATTGTTTTGCCTATCATGAAATAACATCTAAGGCTGATTTCTATGAACATGGTCTAACATCATTTGTAAAACAATCCGTACTATTCAAATACTTCAGTATGACACAGGAGACACAGCTGGTGCATTACAATTGTTTTGTATATCCAAAAAACATCTAAGGCTGATTTCCATGAACATGGTCCAAAATCAATTGTTAGGCAAACCTCACCATTCAAATACTTCAGCATGCAACAGGAGACACAGCTGGTGCATTACAATTGTTTTGTCTATCCTGAACTAACATCTGAGGCTGATTTCCATGAACATGGTCTAACATCAATTGTAAGGCAATCCGCACTATTCAAATACTTCGGTATGCAACAGGAGACACAGCTTGTCCATTACAATTGTTTTGTCTATCCTGAAATAACATCGAAGGCTGATTTCTATGAACATGGTCTAGCTTCAATTGTTAGGCAATCCGCACCATTCAAATACGTCAGCATGCAACAGGATACACAGCTGGTGCATTACAATTGTTTTGTCTATCCTGAAATAACATCTAAGGCTGATTTCCATGAACATGGTCTAACATCAATTGTAAAGCAATCCGCACTATTCAAATACTTCAGTATGACACAGGAGACACAGCTGGTGAATTACAATTGTTTTGCCTATCATGAAATAACATCTAAAGCTGATTTCCATAAATCTGATCCAAAATCAATTGTTAGGCAATCCGAACTATTCAACTACTTCAGTATGCAACAGTAGACACAGCTGGTGCATTACAATTCTTTTGCCTATCATGAAATAACATCTAAGGCTGATTTCCATGAACATGGTCCAAAATCAATTGTTATGCAATCCTCACCATTCAACTACTTCAGTATGCAACAGGAGACGCAGCTGGTGCATTACAATTGTTTTGCCTATCATGAAATAACATCTAAGGCTGATTTCCATGAACATGGTCCAAAATCAATTGTTATGCAATCCTCACCATTCAACTATTTCAGTACGCAACAGGAGACAAAGCTGGTGAATTACAATTGTTTTGTATATCCTGAATTAACATCTAAGGCTGATTTCCATGAACATGGTCTAACATCAATTGTAAGGCAATCCGCACTATTCAAATACTTTGGTATGCAACAGGAGACACAGCTTGTCCATTACAATTGTTTTGTCTATCCTGAAATAACATCGAAGGCTGATTTCTATGAACATGGTCTAGCTTCAATTGTTAGGCAATCCGCACTATTCAAATACTTCAGTATGCAACAGGAGACACAGCTGGTGCATTACAATTGTTTTGCCTATCATGAAATAACATCTAAGGCTGATTTCTATGAACATGGTCTAAAATCAATTGTAAGGCAATCCGCACTTTTCAAATACTTCAGTATGCAACAGGAGACACAGCTGGTGAATTACAATTGTTTTGCCTATCATGAAATAACATGTAAGGCTGATTTCCATGAACATGGTCCAAAATCAATTGTTAGGCATTCCGCACCATTCAAATACGTCAGCATGCAACAGGAGACACAGCTGGTGCATTACAATTGTTTTGTATATCCAAAAAAAACATCTAAGGCTGATTTCCATGAACATGGTCCAAAATCAATTGTTAGGCAAACCTCACCATTCAAATACTTCAGCATGCAACAGGAGACACAGCTGGTGCATTACAATTGTTTTGTCTATCCTGAACTAACATCTGAGGCTGATTTCCATGAACATGGTCTAACATCAATTGTAAGGCAATCCGCACTATTCAAATACTTCGGTATGCAACAGGAGACACAGCTTGTCCATTACAATGGTTTTGTCTATCCTGAAATAACATCGAAGGCTGATTTCTATGAACATGGTCTAGCTTCAATTGTTAGGCAATCCGCACCATTCAAATACGTCAGCATGCAACAGGATACACAGCTGGTGCATTACAATTGTTTTGTCTATCCTGAAATAACATCTAAGGCTGATTTCCATGAACATGGTCTAACATCAATTGTAAAGCAATCCGCACTATTCAAATACTTCAGTATGACACAGGAGACACAGCTGGTGAATTACAATTGTTTTGCCTATCATGAAATAACATCTAAAGCTGATTTCCATAAATCTGATCCAAAATCAATTGTTAGGCAATCCGAACTATTCAACTACTTCAGTATGCAACAGTAGACACAGCTGGTGCATTACAATTCTTTGCCTATCATGAAATAACATCTAAGGCTGATTTCCATGAACATGGTCCAAAATCAATTGTTATGCAATCCTCACCATTCAACTACTTCAGTATGCAACAGGAGACGCAGCTGGTGCATTACAATTGTTTTGCCTATCATGAAATAACATCTAAGGCTGATTTCTATGAACATGGTCTAACATCATTTGTAAAACAATCCGTACTATTCAAATACTTCAGTATGACACAGGAGACACAGCTGGTGCATTACAATTGTTTTGTATATCCAAAAACATCTAAGGCTGATTTCCATGAACATGGTCCAAAATCAATTGTTAGGCAAACCTCACCATTCAAATACTTCAGCATGCAACAGGAGACACAGCTGGTGCATTACAATTGTTTTGTCTATCCTGAACTAACATCTGAGGCTGATTTCCATGAACATGGTCTAACATCAATTGTAAGGCAATCCGCACTATTCAAATACTTCGGTATGCAACAGGAGACACAGCTTGTCCATTACAATTGTTTTGTCTATCCTGAAATAACATCGAAGGCTGATTTCTATGAACATGGTCTAGCTTCAATTGTTAGGCAATCCGCACCATTCAAATACGTCAGCATGCAACAGGATACACAGCTGGTGCATTACAATTGTTTTGTCTATCCTGAAATAACATCTAAGGCTGATTTCCATGAACATGGTCTAACATCAATTGTAAAGCAATCCGCACTATTCAAATACTTCAGTATGACACAGGAGACACAGCTGGTGAATTACAATTGTTTTGCCTATCATGAAATAACATCTAAAGCTGATTTCCATAAATCTGATCCAAAATCAATTGTTAGGCAATCCGAACTATTCAACTACTTCAGTATGCAACAGTAGACACAGCTGGTGCATTACAATTCTTTTGCCTATCATGAAATAACATCTAAGGCTGATTTCCATGAACATGGTCCAAAATCAATTGTTATGCAATCCTCACCATTCAACTACTTCAGTATGCAACAGGAGACGCAGCTGGTGCATTACAATTGTTTTGCCTATCATGAAATAACATCTAAGGCTGATTTCTATGAACATGGTCTAGCTTCAATTGTTAGGCAATCCGCACCATTCAAATACGTCAGCATGCAACAGGATACACAGCTGGTGCATTACAATTGTTTTGTCTATCCTGAAATTACATCTAAGGCTGATTTCCATGAACATGGTCTAACATCATTTGTAAAACAATCCGTACTATTCAAATACTTCAGTATGACACAGGAGACACAGCTTGTGAATTACAATTGTTTTGCCTATCATGAAATAACATCTAAAGCCGATTTCCATAAACATGATCCAAAATCAATTGTTAGGCAATCCGAACTATTCAACTACTTCAGTATGAAACAGTAGACACAGCTGGTGCATTACAATTGTGTTGCCAATCATGAAATAACATCTAAGGCTGATTTCCATGAACATGGTCCAAAATCAATTGTTATGCAATCCTCACCATTCAACTATTTCAGTACGCAACAGGAGACAAAGCTGGTGAATTACAATTGTTTTGTATATCCTGAATTAACATCTAAGGCTGATTTCCATGAACATGGTCTAACATCAATTGTAAGGCAATCCGCACTATTCAAATACTTTGGTATGCAACAGGAGACACAGCTTGTCCATTACAATTGTTTTGTCTATCCTGAAATAACATCGAAGGCTGATTTCTATGAACATGGTCTAGCTTCAATTGTTAGGCAATCCGCACCATTCAAATACTTCAGTATGCAACAGGAGACACAGCTGGTGCATTACAATTGTTTTGCCTATCATGAAATAACATCTAAGGCTGATTTCTATGAACATGGTCTAAAATCAATTGTAAGGCAATCCGCACTTTTCAAATACTTCAGTATGCAACAGGAGACACAGCTGGTGAATTACAATTGTTTTGCCTATCATGAAATAACATGTAAGGCTGATTTCCATGAACATGGTCCAAAATCAATTGTTAGGCATTCCGCACTATTCAAATACTTCAGCATGGAACAGGATACACAGCTGGTGCATTACAATTGTTTTGTCTATCCTGAAATAACATCTAAGGCTGATTTCCATAAACATGGTCTAACATCAATTGTTAGGCATTCCGCACTATTCAAATACTTCAGTACGCAACAGGAGACACAGCTTGTCCATTACAATGGTTTTGTCTATCCTGAAATAACATCTATGGCTGATTTCTATGAACAAGGTCTAGCATCAATTGTAAGGCAATCCGCAATATTCAAATACATCAGCATGCAACAGGAGACAAAGCTGGTGAAGTACAATTGTTTTGTATATCCTGAATTAACATCTAAGGCTGATTTCCATAAACATGGTCTAACATCAATTGTAAGGCAATCCGCACTATTCAAATACTTCAGTATGCAACAGGAGACACAGCTGGTGCATTACAATTGTTTTGCCTATCATGAAATAACATCTAAGGCTGATTTCTATGAACATGGTCTAAAATCAATTGTAAGGCAATCCGCACTATTCAAATACTTAAGTATGCAACAGGAGACACATCTATGGCTGATTTCTATGATCATGGTCTAGCATCAGTTGTTAGGCAATCCGCACCATTCAAATACGTCAGCATGCAACAGGAGACACAGCTGGTGCATTACAATTGTTTTGTATATCCAAAAAAAACATCTAAGGCTGATTTCCATGAACATGGTCCAAAATCAATTGTTAGGCAAACCTCACCATTCAAATACTTCAGCATGCAACAGGAGACACAGCTGGTGCATTACAATTGTTTTGTCTATCCTGAACTAACATCTGAGGCTGATTTCCATGAACATGGTCTAACATCAATTGTAAGGCAATCCGCACTATTCAAATACTTCGGTATGCAACAGGAGACACAGCTGGTGCATTACAATTGTTTTGTCTATCCTGAAATAACATCTAAGGCTGATTTCCATGAACATGGTCTAACATCAATTGTAAAGCAATCCGCACTATTCAAATACTTCAGTATGACACAGGAGACACAGCTGGTGAATTACAATTGTTTTGCCTATCATGAAATAACATCTAAAGCTGATTTCCATAAATCTGATCCAAAATCAATTGTTAGGCAATCCAAACTATTCAACTACTTCAGTATGCAACAGTAGACACAGCTGGTGCATTACAATTCTTTTGCCTATCATGAAATAACATCTAAGGCTGATTTCCATGAACATGTTCCAAAATCAATTGTTATGCAATCCTCACCATTCAACTACTTCAGTATGCAACAGGAGACGCAGCTGGTGCATTACAATTGTTTTGCCTATCATGAAATAAAATCTAAGGCTGATTTCTATGAACATGGTCTAGCTTCAATTGTTAGGCAATCCGCACCATTCAAATACGTCAGCATGCAACAGGATACACAGCTGGTGCATTACAATTGTTTTGTCTATCCTGAAATTACATCTAAGGCTGATTTCCATGAACATGGTCTAACATCATTTGTAAAACAATCCGTACTATTCAAATACTTCAGTATGACACAGGAGACACAGCTGGTGCATTACAATTGTTTTGTATATCCAAAAAAAACATCTAAGGCTGATTTCCATGAACATGGTCCAAAATCAATTGTTAGGCAAACCTCACCATTCAAATACTTCAGCATGCAACAGGAGACACAGCTGGTGCATTACAATTGTTTTGTCTATCCTGAACTAACATCTGAGGCTGATTTCCATGAACATGGTCTAACATCAATTGTAAGGCAATCCGCACTATTCAAATACTTCGGTATGCAACAGGAGACACAGCTTGTCCATTACAATTGTTTTGTCTATCCTGAAATAACATCGAAGGCTGATTTCTATGAACATGGTCTAGCTTCAATTGTTAGGCAATCCGCACCATTCAAATACGTCAGCATGCAACAGGATACACAGCTGGTGCATTACAATTGTTTTGTCTATCCTGAAATAACATCTAAGGCTGATTTCCATGAACATGGTCTAACATCAATTGTAAAGCAATCCGCACTATTCAAATACTTCAGTATGACACAGGAGACACAGCTGGTGAATTACAATTGTTTTGCCTATCATGAAATAACATCTAAAGCTGATTTCCATAAATCTGATCCAAAATCAATTGTTAGGCAATCCGAACTATTCAACTACTTCAGTATGCAACAGTAGACACAGCTGGTGCATTACAATTCTTTTGCTCATCATGAAATAACATCTAAGGCTGATTTCCATGAACATGGTCCAAAATCAATTGTTATGCAATCCTCACCATTCAACTACTTCAGTATGCAACAGGAGACGAGCTGGTGCATTACAATTGTTTTGCCTATCATGAAATAACATCTAAGGCTGATTTCTATGAACATGGTCTAGCTTCAATTGTTAGGCAATCCGCACCATTCAAATACGTCAGCATGCAACAGGATACACAGCTGGTGCATTACAATTGTTTTGTCTATCCTGAAATTACATCTAAGGCTGATTTCCATGAACATGGTCTAACATCATTTGTAAAACAATCCGTACTATTCAAATACTTCAGTATGACACAGGAGACACAGCTTGTGAATTACAATTGTTTTGCCTATCATGAAATAACATCTAAAGCCGATTTCCATAAACATGATCCAAAATCAATTGTTAGGCAATCCGAACTATTCAACTACTTCAGTATGAAACAGTAGACACAGCTGGTGCATTACAATTGTGTTGCCAATCATGAAATAACATCTAAGGCTGATTTCCATGAACATGGTCCAAAATCAATTGTTATGCAATCCTCACCATTCAACTATTTCAGTACGCAACAGGAGACAAAGCTGGTGAATTACAATTGTTTTGTATATCCTGAATTAACATCTAAGGCTGATTTCCATGAACATGGTCTAACATCAATTGTAAGGCAATCCGCACTATTCAAATACTTCGGTATGCAACAGGATACACAGCTTGTCCATTACAATTGTTTTGTCTATCCTGAAATAACATCGAAGGCTGATTTCTATGAACATGGTCTAGCTTCAATTGTTAGGCAATCCGCACCATTCAAATACGTCAGCATGCAACAGGATACACAGCTGGTGCATTACAATTGTTTTGTCTATCCTGAAATAACATCTAAGGCTGATTTCCATGAACATGGTCTAACATCAATTGTAAAGCAATCCGCACTATTCAAATACTTCAGTATGACACAGGAGACACAGCTGGTGAATTACAATTGTTTTGCCTATCATGAAATAACATCTAAAGCTGATTTCCATAAATCTGATCCAAAATCAATTGTTAGGCAATCTGAACTATTCAACTACTTCAGTATGCAACAGTAGACACAGCTGGTGCATTACAATTCTTTTGCTTATCATGAAATAACATCTAAGGCTGATTTCCATGAACATGGTCCAAAATCAATTGTTATGCAATCCTCACCATTCAACTACTTCAGTATGCAACAGGAGACGCAGCTGGTGCATTACAATTGTTTTGCCTATCATGAAATAACATCTAAGGCTGATTTCTATGAACATGGTCTAGCTTCAATTGTTAGGCAATCCGCACCATTCAAATACGTCAGCATGCAACAGGATACACAGCTGGTGCATTACAATTGTTTTGTCTATCCTGAAATAACATCTAAGGCTGATTTCCATAAACATGGTCTAACATCAATTGTAAGGCAATCCGCACTTTTCAAATTCTTCAGTACGCAACAGGAGACACAGCTTGTCCATTACAATTGTTTTGTCTATCCTGAAATAACATCTAAGGCTGATTTCCATGAACATGGTCTAACATCAATTGTAAAGCAATCCGCTCTATTCAAATACTTCAGTATGACACAGGAGACACAGCTTGTGAATTACCATTGTTTTGCCTATCATGAAATAACATCTAAAGCCGATTTCCATGAACATGATCCAAAATCAATTGTTAGGCAATCCGAACTATTCAACTACTTCAGTATGCAACAGTAGACACAGCTGGTGCATTACAATTGTGTTGCCTATCATGAAATAACATCTAAGGCTGATTTCCATGAACATCTTCCAAAATCAATTGTTATGCAATCCTCACCATTCAACTACTTCAGTATGCAACAAGAGACACAGCTGGTGCATTACAATTCTTTTGCCTATCATGAAATAACATCTAAGGCTGATTTACATGAACATGGTCCAAAATCAATTGTTATGCAATCCTCACCATTCAACTACTTCAGTATGCAACAGGAGACGCAGCTGGTGCATTACAATTGTTTTGCCTATCATGAAATAACATCTAAGGCTGATTTCTATGAACATGGTCTAGCTTCAATTGTTAGGCAATCCGCACCATTCAAATACGTCAGCATGCAACAGGATACACAGCTGGTGCATTACAATTGTTTTGTCTATCCTGAAATTACATCTAAGGCTGATTTCCATAAACATGGTCTAACATCAATTGTAAGGCAATCCGCACTATTCAAATACTTCAGTATGCAACAGGAGACACAGCTGGTGCATTACAATTGTTTTGCCTATCATGAAATAACATCTAAGGCTGATTTCTATGAACATGGTCTAAAATCAATTGTAAGGCAATCCGCACTATTCAAAAACTTCAGTATGCAACAGGAGACACAGCTGGTGAATTACAATTGTTTTGCCTATCATGAAATAACATGTAAGGCTGATTTCCATGAACATGGTCCAAAATCAATTGTTAGGCATTCCGCACTATTCAAATATTTCAGCATGCAACAGGAGACAAAGCTGGTGCATTACAATTGTTTTGTCTATCCTGAAATAACATCTAAGGCTGATTTCCATGAACATGGTCTAACATCAATTGTAAGGCAATCCGCACTATTCAAATACTTAAGTATGCAACAGGAGACACATCTATGGCTGATTTCTATGATCATGGTATAGCATCAGTTGTTAGGCAATCTGCACCATTCAAATACGTCAGCATGCAACAGGATACACAGCTGGTGCATTACAATTGTTTTGTCTATCCTGAAATAACATCTAAGGCTGATTTCCATAAACATGGTCTAACATCAACTGTAAGGCAATCCGCACTATTCAAATACTTCAGTATGCAACAGGAGACACAGCTGGTGCATTACAATTGTTTTGTATATCCAAAAAAAACATCTAAGGCTGATTTCCATGAACATGGTCCAAAATCAATTGTTAGGCAAACCGCACCATTCAAATACTTCAGCATGCAACAGGAGACACAGCTGGTGCATTACAATTGTTTTGTCTATCCTGAACTAACATCTAAGGCTGATTTCCATGAACATGGTCTAACATCAATTGTAAGGCAATCCGCACTATTCAAATTCTTCAGTACGCAACAGGAGACACAGCTTGTCCATTACAATGGTTTTGTCTATCCTGAAATAACATCTATGGCTGATTTCTATGAACAAGGTCTAGCATCAATTGTAAGGCAATCCGCAATATTCAAATACATCAGCATGCAACAGGAGACAAAGCTGGTGAATTACAATTGTTTTGTATATCCTGAATTAACATCTAAGGCTGATTTCCATGAACATGGTCTAACATCAATTGTAAGGCAATCCGCACTATTCAAATACTTCGGTATGCAACAGGAGACACAGCTTGTCCATTACAATTGTTTTGTCTATCCTGAAATAACATCGAAGGCTGATTTCTATGAACATGGTCTAACATCAATTGTAAAGCAATCCGCACTATTCAAATACTTCAGTATGACACAGGAGACACAGCTGGTGAATTACAATTGTTTTGCCTATCATGAAATAACATCTAAAGCTGATTTCCATAAATCTGATCCAAAATCAATTGTTAGGCAATCTGAACTATTCAACTACTTCAGTATGCAACAGTAGACACAGCTGGTGCATTACAATTCTTTTGCCTATCATGAAATAACATCTAAGGCTGATTTCCATGAACATGGTCCAAAATCAATTGTTATGCAATCCTCACCATTCAACTACTTCAGTATGCAACAGGAGACGCAGCTGGTGCATTACAATTGTTTTGCCTATCATGAAATAACATCTAAGGCTGATTTCTATGAACATGGTCTAGCTTCAATTGTTAGGCAATCCTCACCATTCAAATACGTCAGCATGCAACAGGAGACAAAGCTGGTGAATTACAATTGTTTTGTATATCCTGAATTAACATCTAAGGCTGATTTCCATGAACATGGTCTAACATCAATTGTAAGGCAATCCGCACTATTCAAATACTTCGGTATGCAACAGGAGACACAGCTTGTCCATTACAATTGTTTTGTCTATCCTGAAATAACATCGAAGGCTGATTTCTATGAACATGGTCTAACATCAATTGTAAAGCAATCCGCACTATTCAAATACTTCAGTATGACACAGGAGACACAGCTGGTGAATTACAATTGTTTTGCCTATCATGAAATAACATCTAAAGCTGATTTCCATAAATCTGATCCAAAATCAATTGTTAGGCAATCTGAACTATTCAACTACTTCAGTATGCAACAGTAGACACAGCTGGTGCATTACAATTCTTTTGCCTATCATGAAATAACATCTAAGGCTGATTTCCATGAACATGGTCCAAAATCAATTGTTATGCAATCCTCACCATTCAACTACTTCAGTATGCAACAGGAGACGCAGCTGGTGCATTACAATTGTTTTGCCTATCATGAAATAACATCTAAGGCTGATTTCTATGAACATGGTCTAGCTTCAATTGTTAGGCAATCCTCACCATTCAAATACGTCAGCATGCAACAGGATACACAGCTGGTGCATTACAATTGTTTTGTCTATCCTGAAATTACATCTAAGGCTGATTTCCATGAACATGGTCTAACATCATTTGTAAGACAATCCGCACTATTCAAATACTTCAGTATGACACAGGAGACACAGCTTGTGAATTACAATTCTTTTGCCTATCATGAAATAACATCTAAAGCCGATTTCCATAAACATGATCCAAAATCAATTGTTAGGCAATCCGAACTATTCAACTACTTCAGTATGCAACAGTAGACACAGCTGGAGCATTACAATTGTGTTGCCTATCATGAAATAACATCTAAGGCTGATTTCCATGAACATCTTCCAAAATCAATTGTTATGCAATCCTCACCATTCAACTACTTCAGTATGCAACAGGAGACACAGCTGGTGCATTACAATTGTTTTGCCTATCATGAAATAACATCTAAGGCTGATTTCCATAAACATGGTCTAACATCAATTGTAAGGCAATCCGCACTATTCAAATACTTCAGTATGCAACAGGAGACACAGCTGGTGCATTACAATTGTTTTGCCTATCATGAAATAACATCTAAGGCTGATTTCTATGAACATGGTCTAAAATCAATTGTAAGGCAATCCGCACTATTCAAAAACTTCAGTATGCAACAGGAGACACAGCTGGTGAATTACAATTGTTTGCCTATCATGAAATAACATGTAAGGCTGATTTCCATGAACATGGTCCAAAATCAATTGTTAGGCATTCCGCACTATTCAAATATTTCAGCATGCAACAGGAGACAAAGCTTTTGCATTACAATTGTTTTGCCTATCATGAAATAACATCTAAGGCTGATTTCCATAAACATGGTCCAAAATCAATTGTAAGCTAATCCGCACTATTCAAATACTTCAGTATGCAACAGGAGACACAGCTGGTGCATTACAATTGTTTTGCCTATCATGAAATAACATCTATGGCTGATTTCTATGATCATGGTCTAGCATCAGTTGTTAGGCAATCCGCACCATTCAAATACGTCAGCATGCAACAGGAGACACAGCTGGTGCATTACAATTGTTTTGTACATCCAAAAAAAACATCTAAGGCTGATTTCCATGAACATGGTCCAAAATCAATTGTTAGGCAAACCTCACCATTCAAATACTTCAGCATGCAACAGGAGACACAGCTGGTGCATTACAATTGTTTTGTCTATCCTGAACTAACATCTAAGGCTGATTTCCATGAACATGGTCTAACATCAATTGTAAAGCAATCCGCTCTCTTCAAATACTTCAGTATGACACAGGAGACACAGCTGGTGAATTACAATTCTTTTGCCTATCATGAAATAACATCTAAAGCTGATTTCCATAAATCTGATCCAAAATCAATTGTTAGGCAATCTGAACTTTTCAACTACTTCAGTATGCAACAGTAGACACAGCTGGTGCATTACAATTCTTTTGCCTATCATGAAATAACATCTAAGGCTGATTTCCATGAACATGTTCCAAAATCAATTGTTATGCAATCCTCACCATTCAACTACTTCAGTATGCAACAGGAGACGCAGCTGGTGCATTACAATTGTTTTGCCTATCATGAAATAACATCTAAGGCTGATTTCTATGAACATGGTCTAGCTTCAATTGTTAGGCAATCCGCACCATTCAAATACGTCAGCATGCAACAGGATACACAGCTGGTGCATTACAATTGTTTTGTCTATCCTGAAATTACATCTAAGGCTGATTTCCATGAACATGGTCTAACATCATTTGTAAAACAATCCTCACTATTCAAATACTTCAGTATGACACAGCTTGTGAATTACAATTGTTTTGCCTATCATGAAATAACATCTAAAGCCGATTTCCATAAACATGATCCAAAATCAATTGTTAGGCAATCCGAACTATTCAACTACTTCAGTATGCAACAGGAGACACAGCTGGTGCATTACAATTGTTTTGCCTATCATGAAATAACATCTATGGCTGATTTCTATGATCATGGTCTAGCATCAGTTGTTAGGCAATCCGCACCATTCAAATACGTCAGCATGCAACAGGAGACACAGCTGGTGCATTACAATTGTTTTGTACATCCAAAAAAAACATCTAAGGCTGATTTCCATGAACATGGTCCAAAATCAATTGTTAGGCAAACCTCACCATTCAAATACTTCAGCATGCAACAGGAGACACAGCTGGTGCATTACAATTGTTTTGTCTATCCTGAACTAACATCTAAGGCTGATTTCCATGAACATGGTCTAACATCAATTGTAAAGCAATCCGCTCTCTTCAAATACTTCAGTATGACACAGGAGACACAGCTGGTGAATTACAATTCTTTTGCCTATCATGAAATAACATCTAAAGCTGATTTCCATAAATCTGATCCAAAATCAATTGTTAGGCAATCTGAACTTTTCAACTACTTCAGTATGCAACAGTAGACACAGCTGGTGCATTACAATTCTTTGCCTATCATGAAATAACATCTAAGGCTGATTTCCATGAACATGTTCCAAAATCAATTGTTATGCAATCCTCACCATTCAACTACTTCAGTATGCAACAGGAGACGCAGCTGGTGCATTACAATTGTTTTGCCTATCATGAAATAACATCTAAGGCTGATTTCTATGAACATGGTCTAGCTTCAATTGTTAGGCAATCCGCACCATTCAAATACGTCAGCATGCAACAGGATACACAGCTGGTGCATTACAATTGTTTTGTCTATCCTGAAATTACATCTAAGGCTGATTTCCATGAACATGGTCTAACATCATTTGTAAAACAATCCTCACTATTCAAATACTTCAGTATGACACAGCTTGTGAATTACAATTGTTTTGCCTATCATGAAATAACATCTAAAGCTGATTTCCATAAATCTGATCCAAAATCAATTGTTAGGCAATCTGAACTTTTCAACTACTTCAGTATGCAACAGTAGACACAGCTGGTGCATTACAATTCTTTTGCCTATCATGAAATAACATCTAAGGCTGATTTCCATGAACATCTTCCAAAATCAATTGTTATGCAATCCTCACCATTCAACTACTTCAGTATGCAACAGGAGACACAGCTGGTGCATTACAATTGTTTTGTCTATCCTGAAATAACATCTAAGGCTGACTTCCATAAACATGGTCTAACATCAACTGTAAGGCAATCCGCACTATTCAAATACTTCAGTATGCAACAGGAGACACAGCTGGTGCATTACAATTGTTTTGTATATCCAAAAAAAACATCTAAGGCTGATTTCCATGAACATGGTCCAAAATCAATTGTTAGGCAAACCTCACCATTCAAATACTTCAGCATGCAACAGGAGACACAGCTGGTGCATTACAATTGTTTTGTCTATCCTGAACTAACATCTAAGGCTGATTTCCATGAACATGGTCTAACATCAATTGTAAGGCAATCCGCACTATTCAAATTCTTCAGTACGCAACAGGAGACACAGCTTGTCCATTACAATGGTTTTGTCTATCCTGAAATAACATCTATGGCTGATTTCTATGAACAAGGTCTAGCATCAATTGTAAGGCAATCCGCAATATTCAAATACATCAGCATGCAACAGGAGACAAAGCTGGTGAATTACAAGTGTTTTGTATATCCTGAATTAACATCTAAGGCTGATTTCCATGAACATGGTCTAACATCAATTGTAAGGCAATCCGCACTATTCAAATACTTCGGTATGCAACAGGAGACACAGCTTGTCCATTACAATTGTTTTGTCTATCCTGAAATAACATCGAAGGCTGATTTCTATGAACATGGTCTAGCTTCAATTGTAAAGCAATCCGCACCATTCAAATACGTCAGCATACAACAGGATACACAGCTGGTGCATTACAATTGTTTTGTCTATCCTGAAATAACATCTAAGGCTGATTTCCATGAACATGGTCTAACATCAATTGTAAAGCAATCCGCACTATTCAAATACTTCAGTATGACACAGGAGACACAGCTGGTGAATTACAATTGTTTTGCCTATCATGAAATAACATCTAAAGCTGATTTCCATAAATCTGATCCAAAATCAATTGTTAGGCAATCTGAACTATTCAACTACTTCAGTATGCAACAGTAGACACAGCTGGTGCATTACAATTCTTTTGCCTATCATGAAATAACATCTAAGGCTGATTTCCATGAACATGGTCCAAAATCAATTGTTATGCAATCCTCACCATTCAACTGCTTCAGTATGCAACAGGAGACGCAGCTGGTGCATTACAATTGTTTTGCCTATAATGAAATAACATCTAAGGCTGATTTCTATGAACATGGTCTAGCTTCAATTGTTAGGCAATCCTCACCATTCAAATACGTCAGCATGCAACAGGATACACAGCTGGTGCATTACAATTGTTTTGTCTATCCTGAAATTACATCTAAGGCTGATTTCCATGAACATGGTCTAACATCATTTGTAAAACAATCCGCACTATTCAAATACTTCAGTATGACACAGGAGACACAGCTTGTGAATTACAATTGTTTTGCCTATCATGAAATAACATCTAAAGCCGATTTCCATAAACATGATCCAAAATCAATTGTTAGGCAATCCGGACTATTCAAATACTTCAGTATGCAACAGGAGACACAGCTGGTGCATTACAATTGTTTTGCCTATCATGAAATAACATCTAAGGCTGATTTTTATGAACATGGTCTAAAATCAATTGTAAGGCAATCCGCACTATTCAAATACTTCAGTATGCAACAGGAGACACAGCTGGTGAATTACAATTGTTTTGCCTATCATGAAATAACTTGCAAGGCTGATTTCCATGAACATGGTCCAAAATCAATTGTTAGGCATTCCGCACTATTCAAATATTTCAGCATGCAACAGGAGACAAAGCTGGTGCATTACAATTGTTTTGTCTATCCTGAAATAACATCTAAGGCTGATTTCCATGAACATGGTCTAACATCAATTGTAAGGCAATCGGCACTATTCAAATACTTAAGTATGCAACAGGAGACACATCTATGGCTGATTTCTATGATCATGGTCTAGCATCAGTTGTTAGGCAATCCGCACCATTCAAATACGTCAGCATGCAACAGGAGACACAGCTGGTGCATTACAATTGTTTTGTATATCCAAAAAAAACATCTAAGGCTGATTTCCATAAACATGATCCAAAATCAATTGTTAGGCAATCCGAACTATTCAACTACTTCAGTATGCAACAGTAGACACAGCTGGAGCATTAGAATTGTGTTGCCTATCATGAAATAACATCTAAGGCTGATTTCCATGAACATCTTCCAAAATCAATTGTTATGCAATCCTCACCATTCAACTACTTCAGTATGCAACAGGAGACACAGCTGGTGCATTACAATTGTTTTGCCTATCATGAAATAACATCTAAGGCTGATTTCCATAAACATGGTCTAACATCAATTGTAAGGCAATCCGCACTATTCAAATACTTCAGTATGCAACAGGAGACACAGCTGGTGCATTACAATTGTTTTGCCTATCATGAAATAACATCTAAGGCTGATTTCTAAGAACATGGTCCAAAATCAATTGTAAGGCAATCCGCACTATTCAAATACTTCAGTATGCAACAGGAGACACAGCTGGTGAATTACAATTGTTTGCCTATCATGAAATAACATGTAAGGCTGATTTCCATGAACATGGTCCAAAATCAATTGTTAGGCATTCCGCAATATTCAAATATTTCAGCATGCAACAGGAGACAAAGCTGGTGCATTACAATTGTTTTGCCTATCATGAAATAACATCTAAGGCTGATTTCCATAAACATGGTCCAAAATCAATTGTAAGCTAATCCGCACTATTCAAATACTTCAGTATGCAACAGGAGACACAGCTGGTGCATTACAATTGTTTTGCCTATCATGAAATAACATCTATGGCTGATTTTTATGAACATGGTCTAAAATCAATTGTAAGGCAATCCGCACTATTCAAATACTTCAGTATGCAACAGGAGACACAGCTGGTGAATTACAATTGTTTTGCCTATCATGAAATAACATGTAAGGCTGATTTCCATGAACATGGTCCAAAATCAATTGTTAGGCATTCCGCACTATTCAAATATTTCAGCATGCAACAGGAGACAAAGCTGGTGCATTACAATTGTTTTGTCTATCCTGAAATAACATCTAAGGCTGATTTCCATGAACATGGTCTAACATCAATTGTAAGGCAATCCGCACTATTCAAATACTTAAGTATGCAACAGGAGACACATCTATGGCTGATTTCTATGATCATGGTCTAGCATCAGTTGTTAGGCAATCCGCACCATTCAAATACGTCAGCATGCAACAGGAGACACAGCTGGTGCATTACAATTGTTTTGTATATCCAAAAACATCTAAGGCTGATTTCCATGAACATGGTCCAAAATCAATTGTTAGGCAAACCTCACCATTCAAATACTTCAGCATGCAACAGGAGACACAGCTGGTGCATTACAATTGTTTTGTCTATCCTGAACTAACATCTAAGGCTGATTTCCATGAACATGGTCTAACATCAATTGTAAAGCAATCCGCTCTATTCAAATACTTCAGTATGACACAGGAGACACAGCTGGTGAATTACAATTCTTTTGCCTATCATGAAATAACATCTAAAGCTGATTTCCATAAATCTGATCCAAAATCAATTGTTAGGCAATCTGAACTATTCAACTACTTCAGTATGCAACAGTAGACACAGCTGGTGCATTACAATTCTTTGCCTATCATGAAATAACATCTAAGGCTGATTTCCATGAACATGTTCCAAAATCAATTGTTATGCAATCCTCACCATTCAACTACTTCAGTATGCAACAGGAGACGCAGCTGGTGCATTACAATTGTTTTGCCTATCATGAAATAACATCTAAGGCTGATTTCTATGAACATGGTCTAGCTTCAATTGTTAGGCAATCCGCACCATTCAAATACGTCAGCATGCAACAGGATACACAGCTGGTGCATTACAATTGTTTTGTCTATCCTGAAATTACATCTAAGGCTGATTTCCATGAACATGGTCCAAAATCAATTGTTAGGCATTCCGCACTATTCAAATATTTCAGCATGCAACAGGAGACAAAGCTGGTGCATTACAATTGTTTTGTCTATCCTGAAATAACATGTAAGGCTGATTTCCATGAACATGGTCCAAAATCAATTGTTAGGCATTCCGCACTATTCAAATATTTCAGCATGCAACAGGAGACAAAGCTGGTGCATTACAATTGTTTTGCCTATCATGAAATAACATCTAAGGCTGATTTCCATAAACATGGTCCAAAATCAATTGTAAGCTAATCCGCACTATTCAAATACTTCAGTATGCAACAGGAGACACAGCTGGTGCATTACAATTGTTTTGCCTATCATGAAATAACATCTAAGGCTGATTTTTATGAACATGGTCTAAAATCAATTGTAAGGCAATCCGCACTATTCAAATACTTCAGTATGCAACAGGAGACAC
This sequence comes from Brachymystax lenok tsinlingensis, assembly GCA_030435695.1. Lineage (NCBI taxonomy): Eukaryota > Metazoa > Chordata > Actinopteri > Salmoniformes > Salmonidae > Brachymystax > Brachymystax lenok. The sequence continues at coordinate 44,210,645 of CM059791.1, forward strand.
AGCTGGTGAATTACAATTGTTTTGCCTATCATGAAATAACATGTAAGTCTGATTTCCATGAACATGGTCCAAAATCAATTGTTAGGCATTCCGCACTATTCAAATATTTCAGCATGCAACAGGAGACAAAGCTGGTGCATTACAATTGTTTTGTCTATCCTGAAATAACATCTAAGGCTGATTTCCATGAACATGGTCTAACATCAATTGTAAGGCAATCCGCACTATTCAAATACTTAAGTATGCAACAGGAGACACATCTATGGCTGATTTCTATGATCATGGTCTAGCATCAGTTGTTAGGCAATCCGCACCATTCAAATACGTCAGCATGCAACAGGAGACACAGCTGGTGCATTACAATTGTTTTGTATATCCAAAAAAATCATCTAAGGCTGATTTCCATGAACATGGTCCAAAATCAATTGTTAGGCAAACCTCACCATTCAAATACTTCAGCATGCAACAGGAGACACAGCTGGTGCATTACAATTGTTTTGTCTATCCTGAACTAACATCTAAGGCTGATTTCCATGAACATGGTCTAACATCAATTGTAAAGCAATCCGCTCTATTCAAATACTTCAGTATGACACAGGAGACACAGCTGGTGAATTACAATTCTTTTGCCTATCATGAAATAACATCTAAAGCTGATTTCCATAAATCTGATCCAAAATCAATTGTTAGGCAATCTGAACTATTCAACTACTTCAGTATGCAACTGTAGACACAGCTGGTGCATTACAATTCTTTTGCCTATCATGAAATAACATCTAAGGCTGATTTCCATGAACATGTTCCAAAATCAATTGTTAAGCAATCCTCACCATTCAACTACTTCAGTATGCAACAGGAGACGCAGCTGGTGCATTACAATTGTTTTGCCTATCATGAAATAACATCTAAGGCTGATTTCTATGAACATGGTCTAGCTTCAATTGTTAGGCAATCCGCACCATTCAAATACGTCAGCATGCAACAGGATACACAGCTGGTGCATTACAATTGTTTTGTCTATCCTGAAATTACATCTAAGGCTGATTTCCATGAACATGGTCCAAAATCAATTGTTAGGCATTCCGCACTATTCAAATATTTCAGCATGCAACAGGAGACAAAGCTGGTGCATTACAATTGTTTTGTCTATCCTGAAATAACATGTAAGGCTGATTTCCATGAACATGGTCCAAAATCAATTGTTAGGCATTCCGCACTATTCAAATATTTCAGCATGCAACAGGAGACAAAGCTGGTGCATTACAATTGTTTTGCCTATCATGAAATAACATCTAAGGCTGATTTCCATAAACATGGTCCAAAATCAATTGTAAGCTAATCCGCACTATTCAAATACTTCAGTATGCAACAGGAGACACAGCTGGTGCATTACAATTGTTTTGCCTATCATGAAATAACATCTAAGGCTGATTTTTATGAACATGGTCTAAAATCAATTGTAAGGCAATCCGCACTATTCAAATACTTCAGTATGCAACAGGAGACACAGCTGGTGAATTACAATTGTTTTGCCTATCATGAAATAACATATAAGGCTGATTTCCATGAACATGGTCCAAAATCAATTGTTAGGCATTCCGCACTATTCAAATATTTCAGCATGCAACAGGAGACAAAGCTGGTGCATTACAATTGTTTTGTCTATCCTGAAATAACATCTAAGGCTGATTTCCATGAACATGGTCTAACATCAATTGTAAGGCATTCCGCACTATTCAAATATTTCAGCATGCAACAGGAGACAAAGCTGGTGCATTACAATTGTTTTGTCTATCCTGAAATAACATCTAAGGCTGATTTCCATGAACATGGTCTAGCATCAGTTGTTAGGCAATCCGCACCATTCAAATACGTCAGCATGCAACAGGAGACACAGCTGGTGCATTACAATTGTTTTGTATATCCAAAAAAAACATCTAAGGCTGATTTCCATGAACATGGTCCAAAATCAATTGTTAGGCAAACCTCACCATTCAAATACTTCAGCATGCAACAGGAGACACAGCTGGTGCATTACAATTGTTTTGTCTATCCTGAACTAACATCTAAGGCTGATTTCCATGAACATGGTCTAACATCAATTGTAAAGCAATCCGCTCTATTCAAATACTTCAGTATGACACAGGAGACACAGCTGGTGAATTACAATTCTTTTGCCTATCATGAAATAACATCTAAAGCTGATTTCCATAAATCTGATCCAAAATCAATTGTTAGGCAATCTGAACTATTCAACTACTTCAGTATGCAACAGTAGACACAGCTGGTGCATTACAATTCTTTTGCCTATCATGAAATAACATCTAAGGCTGATTTCCATGAACATGTTCCAAAATCAATTGTTATGCAATCCTCACCATTCAACTACTTCAGTATGCAACAGGAGACGCAGCTGGTGCATTACAATTGTTTTGCCTATCATGAAATAACATCTAAGGCTGATATCTATGAACATGGTCTAGCTTCAATTGTTAGGCAATCCGCACCATTCAAATACGTCAGCATGCAACAGGATACACAGCTGGAACATTACAATTGTTTTGTCTATCCTGAAATTACATCTAAGGCTGATTTCCATGAACATGGTCCAAAATCAATTGTTAGGCATTCCGCACTATTCAAATATTTCAGCATGCAACAGGAGACAAAGCTGGTGCATTACAATTGTTTTGTCTATCCTGAAATAACATCTAAGGCTGATTTCCATGAACATGGTCTAACATCAATTGTAAGGCAATCCGCACTATTCAAATACTTAAGTATGCAACAGGAGACACATCTATGGCTGATTTCTATGATCATGGTCTAGCATCAGTTGTTAGGCAATCCGCACCATTCAAATACGTCAGCATGCAACAGGAGACACAGCTGGTGCATTACAATTGTTTTGTATATCCAAAAACATCTAAGGCTGATTTCCATGAACATGGTCCAAAATCAATTGTTAGGCAAACCTCACCATTCAAATACTTCAGCATGCAACAGGAGACACAGCTGGTGCATTACAATTGTTTTGTCTATCCTGAACTAACATCTAAGGCTGATTTCCATGAACATGGTCTAACATCAATTGTAAAGCAATCCGCTCTATTCAAATACTTCAGTATGACACAGGAGACACAGCTGGTGAATTACAATTCTTTTGCCTATCATGAAATAACATCTAAAGCTGATTTCCATAAATCTGATCCAAAATCAATTGTTAGGCAATCTGAACTATTCAACTACTTCAGTATGCAACAGTAGACACAGCTGGTGCATTACAATTCTTTTGCCTATCATGAAATAACATCTAAGGCTGATTTCCATGAACATGTTCCAAAATCAATTGTTATGCAATCCTCACCATTCAACTACTTCAGTATGCAACAGGAGACGCAGCTGGTGCATTACAATTGTTTTGCCTATCATGAAATAACATCTAAGGCTGATTTCTATGAACATGGTCTAGCTTCAATTGTTAGGCAATCCGCACCATTCAAATACGTCAGCATGCAACAGGATACACAGCTGGTGCATTACAATTGTTTTGTCTATCCTGAAATTACATCTAAGGCTGATTTCCATGAACATGGTCTAACATCATTTGTAAAACAATCCTCACTATTCAAATACTTCAGTATGACACAGGAGACACAGCTTGTGAATTACAATTGTTTTGCCTATCATGAAATAACATCTAAAGCCGATTTCCATAAACATGATCCAAAATCAATTGTTAGGCAATCCGAACTATTCAACTACTTCAGTATGCAACAGTAGACACAGCTGGTGCATTACAATTGTTTTGCCTATCATGAAATAACATCTAAGGCTGATTTCCATGAACATCTTCCAAAATCAATTGTTATGCAATCCTCACCATTCAACTACTTCAGTATGCAACAGGAGACACAGCTGGTGCATTACAATTGTTTTGCCTATCATGAAATAACATCAAGGGTTATTTCCATAAACATGGTCTAACATCAATTGTAAGGCAATCCGCACTATTCAAATACTTCAGTATGCAACAGGAGACACAGCTGGTGCATTACAATTGTTTTGTCTATCCTGAAATAACATCTAAGGCTGATTTCCATGAACATGGTCTAACATCAATTGTAAGGCAATCCGCACTATTCAAATACTTAAGTATTCAACAGGAGACACATCTATGGCTGATTTCTATGATCATGGTCTAGCATCAGTTGTTAGGCAATCTGCACCATTCAAATACGTCAGCATGCAACAGGATACACAGCTGGTGCATTACAATTGTTTTGTCTATCCTGAAATAACATCTAAGGCTGACTTCCATAAACATGGTCTAACATCAACTGTAAGGCAATCCGCACTATTCAAATACTTCAGTATGCAACAGGAGACACAGCTGGTACATTACAATTGTTTTGTATATCCAAAAAAAACATCTAAGGCTGATTTCCATGAACATGGTCCAAAATCAATTGTTAGGCAAACCTCACCATTCAAATACTTCAGCATGCAACAGGAGACACAGCTGGTGCATTACAATTGTTTTGTCTATCCTGAACTAACATCTAAGGCTGATTTCCATGAACATGGTCTAACATCAATTGTAAGGCAATCCGCACTATTCAAATTCTTCAGTATGCAACAGGAGACACAGCTTGTCCATTACAATGGTTTTGTCTATCCTGAAATAACATCGAAGGCTGATTTCTATGAACATGGTCTAGCATCAATTGTAAGGCAATCCGCAATATTCAAATACATCAGCATGCAACAGGAGACAAAGCTGGTGAATTACAATTGTTTTTTCTATCCTGAAATAACATCGAAGGCTGATTTCTATGAACATGGTCTAGCTTCAATTGTTAGGCAATCCGCACCATTCAAATACGTCAGCATGCAACAGGATACACAGCTGGTGCATTACAATTGTTTTGTCTATCCTGAAATTACATCTAAGGCTGATTTCCATGAACATGGTCTAACATCATTTGTAAAACAATCCTCACTATTCAAATACTTCAGTATGACACAGGAGACACAGCTTGTGAATTACAATTGTTTTGCCTATCATGAAATAACATCTAAAGCCGATTTCCATAAACATGATCCAAAATCAATTGTTAGGCAATCCGAACTATTCAACTACTTCAGTATGCAACAGTAGACACAGCTGGTGCATTACAATTGTTTTGCCTATCATGAAATAACATCTAAGGCTGATTTCCATGAACATCTTCCAAAATCAATTGTTATGCAATCCTCACCATTCAACTACTTCAGTATGCAACAGGAGACACAGCTGGTGCATTACAATTGTTTTGCCTATCATGAAATAACATCTAAGGCTGATTTCCATAAACATGGTCTAACATCAATTGTAAGGCAATCCGCACTATTCAAATACTTCAGTATGCAACAGGAGACACAGCTGGTGCATTACAATTGTTTTGTCTATCCTGAAATAACATCTAAGGCTGATTTCCATGAACATGGTCTAACATCAATTGTAAGGCAATCCGCACTATTCAAATACTTAAGTATTCAACAGGAGACACATCTATGGCTGATTTCTATGATCATGGTCTAGCATCAGTTGTTAGGCAATCTGCACCATTCAAATACGTCAGCATGCAACAGGATACACAGCTGGTGCATTACAATTGTTTTGTCTATCCTGAAATAACATCTAAGGCTGACTTCCATAAACATGGTCTAACATCAACTGTAAGGCAATCCGCACTATTCAAATACTTCAGTATGCAACAGGAGACACAGCTGGTACATTACAATTGTTTTGTATATCCAAAAAAAACATCTAAGGCTGATTTCCATGAACATGGTCCAAAATCAATTGTTAGGCAAACCTCACCATTCAAATACTTCAGCATGCAACAGGAGACACAGCTGGTGCATTACAATTGTTTTGTCTATCCTGAACTAACATCTAAGGCTGATTTCCATGAACATGGTCTAACATCAATTGTAAGGCAATCCGCACTATTCAAATTCTTCAGTATGCAACAGGAGACACAGCTTGTCCATTACAATGGTTTTGTCTATCCTGAAATAACATCGAAGGCTGATTTCTATGAACATGGTCTAGCATCAATTGTAAGGCAATCCGCAATATTCAAATACATCAGCATGCAACAGGAGACAAAGCTGGTGAATTACAATTGTTTTTTCTATCCTGAAATAACATCGAAGGCTGATTTCTATGAACATGGTCTAGCTTCAATTGTTAGGAAATCCGCACCATTCAAATACGTCAGCATGCAACAGGATACACAGCTGGTGCATTACAATTGTTTTGTCTATCCTGAAATAACATCTAAGGCTGATTTCCATGAACATGGTCTAACATCAATTGTAAAGCAATCCGCACTATTCAAATACTTCAGTATGACACAGGAGACACAGCTGGTGAATTACAATTGTTTTGCCTATCATGAAATAACATCTAAAGCTGATTTCCATAAATCTGATCCAAAATCAATTGTTAGGCAATCTGAACTATTCAACTACTTCAGTATGCAACAGTAGACACAGCTGGTGCATTACAATTCTTTTGCCTATCATGAAATAACATCTAAGGCTGATTTCCATGAACATGTTCCAAAATCAATTGTTATGCAATCCTCACCATTCAACTACTTCAGTATGCAACAGGAGACGCAGCTGGTGCATTACAATTGTTTTGCCTATCATGAAATAACATCTAAGGCTGATTTCTATGAACATGGTCTAGCTTCAATTGTTAGGCAATCCGCACCATTCAAATACGTCAGCATGCAACAGGATACACAGCTGGTGCATTACAATTGTTTTGTCTATCCTGAAATTACATCTAAGGCTGATTTCCATGAACATGGTCTAACATCATTTGTAAAACAATCCTCACTATTCAAATACTTCAGTATGCAACAGTAGACACAGCTGGTGCATTACAATTGTTTTGCCTATCATGAAATAACATCTAAGGCTGATTTCCATGAACATCTTCCAAAATCAATTGTTATGCAATCCTCACCATTCAACTACTTCAGTATGCAACAGGAGACACAGCTGGTGCATTACAATTGTTTTGCCTATCATGAAATAACATCTAAGGCTGATTTCCATAAACATGGTCTAACATCAATTGTAAGGCAATCCGCACTATTCAAATACTTCAGTATGCAACAGGAGACACAGCTGGTGCATTACAATTGTTTTGTCTATCCTGAAATAACATCTAAGGCTGATTTCCATGAACATGGTCTAACATCAATTGTAAGGCAATCCGCACTATTCAAATACTTAAGTATGCAACAGGAGACACATCTATGGCTGATTTCTATGATCATGGTCTAGCATCAGTTGTTAGGCAATCTGCACCATTCAAATACGTCAGCATGCAACAGGATACACAGCTGGTGCATTACAATTGTTTTGTCTATCCTGAAATAACATCTAAGGCTGACTTCCATAAACATGGTCTAACATCAACTGTAAGGCAATCCGCACTATTCAAATACTTCAGTATGCAACAGGAGACACAGCTGGTACATTACAATTGTTTTGTATATCCAAAAAAAACATCTAAGGCTGATTTCCATGAACATGGTCCAAAATCAATTGTTAGGCAAACCTCACCATTCAAATACTTCAGCATGCAACAGGAGACACAGCTGGTGCATTACAATTGTTTTGTCTATCCTGAACTAACATCTAAGGCTGATTTCCATGAACATGGTCTAACATCAATTGTAAGGCAATCCGCACTATTCAAATACATCAGCATGCAACAGGAGACAAAGCTGGTGAATTACAATTGTTTTTTCTATCCTGAAATAACATCGAAGGCTGATTTCTATGAACATGGTCTAGCTTCAATTGTTAGGAAATCCGCACCATTCAAATACGTCAGCATGCAACAGGATACACAGCTGGTGCATTACAATTGTTTTGTCTATCCTGAAATAACATCTAAGGCTGATTTCCATGAACATGGTCTAACATCAATTGTAAGGCAATCCGCACTATTCAAATACTTAAGTATGCAACAGGAGACACATCTATGGCTGATTTCTATGATCATGGTCTAGCATCAGTTGTTAGGCAATCCGCACCATTCAAATACGTCAGCATGCAACAGGAGACACAGCTGGTGCATTACAATTGTTTTGTATATCCAAAAAAAAACATCTAAGGCTGATTTCCATGAACATGGTCCAAAATCAATTGTTAGGCAAACCTCACCATTCAAATACTTCAGCATGCAACAGGAGACACAGCTGGTGCATTACAATTGTTTTGTCTATCCTGAACTAACATCTAAGGCTGATTTCCATGAACATGGTCTAACATCAATTGTAAAGCAATCCGCTCTATTCAAATACTTCAGTATGACACAGGAGACACAGCTGGTGAATTACAATTCTTTTGCCTATCATGAAATAACATCTAAAGCTGATTTCCATAAATCTGATCCAAAATCAATTGTAAGGCAATCCGCACTATTCAACTACTTCAGTATGCAACAGTAGACACAGCTGGTGCATTACAATTCTTTTGCCTATCATGAAATAACATCTAAGGCTGATTTCCATGAACATGTTCCAAAATCAATTGTTATGCAATCCTCACCATTCAACTACTTCAGTATGCAACAGGAGACGCAGCTGGTGCATTACAATTGTTTTGCCTATCATGAAATAACATCTAAGGCTGATTTCTATGAACATGGTCTAGCTTCAATTGTTAGGCAATCCGCACCATTCAAATACGTCAGCATGCAACAGGATACACAGCTGGTGCATTACAATTGTTTTGTCTATCCTGAAATTACATCTAAGGCTGATTTCCATGAACATGGTCTAACATCATTTGTAAAACAATCCTCACTATTCAAATACTTCAGTATGACACAGGAGACACAGCTTGTGAATTACAATTGTTTTGCCTATCATGAAATAACATCTAAAGCCGATTTCCATAAACATGATCCAAAATCAATTGTTAGGCAATCCGAACTATTCAACTACTTCAGTATGCAACAGTAGACACAGCTGGTGCATTACAATTGTTTTGCCTATCATGAAATAACATCTAAGGCTGATTTCCATGAACATCTTCCAAAATCAATTGTTATGCAATCCTCACCATTCAACTACTTCAGTATGCAACAGGAGACACAGCTGGTGCATTACAATTGTTTTGCCTATCATGAAATAACATCTAAGGCTGATTTCCATAAACATGGTCTAACATCAATTGTAAGGCAATCCGCACTATTCAAATACTTCAGTATGCAACAGGAGACACAGCTGGTGCATTACAATTGTTTTGTCTATCCTGAAATAACATCTAAGGCTGATTTCCATGAACATGGTCTAACATCAATTGTAAGGCAATCCGCACTATTCAAATACTTAAGTATGCAACAGGAGACACATCTATGGCTGATTTCTATGATAATGGTCTAGCATCAGTTGTTAGGCAATCTGCACCATTCAAATACGTCAGCATGCAACAGGATACACAGCTGGTGCATTACAATTGTTTTGTCTATCCTGAAATAACATCTAAGGCTGACTTCCATAAACATGGTCTAACATCAACTGTAAGGCAATCCGCACTATTCAAATACTTCAGTATGCAACAGGAGACACAGCTGGTACATTACAATTGTTTTGTATATCCAAAAAAAACATCTAAGGCTGATTTCCATGAACATGGTCCAAAATCAATTGTTAGGCAAACCTCACCATTCAAATACTTCAGCATGCAACAGGAGACACAGCTGGTGCATTACAATTGTTTTGTCTATCCTGAACTAACATCTAAGGCTGATTTCCATGAACATGGTCTAACATCAATTGTAAGGCAATCCGCACTATTCAAATTCTTCAGTATGCAACAGGAGACACAGCTTGTCCATTACAATGGTTTTGTCTATCCTGAAATAACATCTATGGCTGATTTCTATGAACATGGTCTAGCATCAATTGTAAGGCAATCCGCAATATTCAAATACATCAGCATGCAACAGGAGACAAAGCTGGTGAATTACAATTGTTTTTTCTATCCTGAAATAACATCGAAGGCTGATTTCTATGAACATGGTCTAGCTTCAATTGTTAGGAAATCCGCACCATTCAAATACGTCAGCATGCAACAGGATACACAGCTGGTGCATTACAATTGTTTTGTCTATCCTGAAATAACATCTAAGGCTGATTTCCATGAACATGGTCTAACATCAATTGTAAAGCAATCCGCACTATTCAAATACTTCAGTATGACACAGGAGACACAGCTGGTGAATTACAATTCTTTTGCCTATCATGAAATAACATCTAAAGCTGATTTCCATAAATCTGATCCAAAATCAATTGTTAGGCAATCTGAACTATTCAACTACTTCAGTATGCAACAGTAGACACAGCTGGTGCATTACAATTGTTTTGCTTATCATGAAATAACATCTAAGGCTGATTTCCATGAACATGTTCCAAAATCAATTGTTATGCAATCCTCACCATTCAACTACTTCAGTATGCAACAGGAGACGCAGCTGGTGCATTACAATTGTTTTGCCTATCATGAAATAACATCTAAGGCTGATTTCTATGAACATGGTCTAGCTTCAATTGTTAGGCAATCCGCACCATTCAAATACGTCAGCATGCAACAGGATACACAGCTGGTGCATTACAATTGTTTTGTCTATCCTGAAATTACATCTAAGGCTGATTTCCATGAACATGGTCTAACATCATTTGTAAAACAATCCGCACTATTCAAATACTTCAGTATGACACAGGAGACACCGCTTGTGACTTACAATTGTTTTGCCTATCATGAAATAACATCTAAAGCCGATTTCCATAAACATGATCCAAAATCAATTGTTAGGCAATCCGAACTATTCAACTACTTCAGTATGCAACAGTAGACACAGCTGGTGCATTACAATTGTGTTGCCTATCATGAAATAACATCTAAGGCTGATTTCCATGAACATGGTCCAAAATCAATTGTTATGCAATCCTTACCATTCAACTACTTCAGTATGCAACAGGAGACACAGCTGGTGCATTACAATTGTTTTGCCTATCATGAAATAACATCTAAGGCTGATATCCATAAACATGGTCTAACATCAATTGTAGGTCAATCCGCACTATTCAAATACTTCAGTATGCAACAGGAGACACAGCTGGTGCATTACAATTGTTTTGCCTATCATGAAATTACGTCTAAGGCTGATTTCCATAAACATGGTCTAACATCAATTGTAAGGCAATCCGCACTATTCAAATTCTTCAGTACGCAACAGGAGACACAGCTTGTCCATTACAATGGTTTTGTCTATCCTGAAATAACATCTATGGCTGATTTCCATGAACATGGTCTAACATCAATTGTAAGGCAATTCGCACTATTCAAATTCTTCAGTATGCAACAGGAGACACAGCTTGTCCATTACAATGGTTTTGTCTATCCTGAAATAACATCTATGGCTGATTTCTATGAACATGGTCTAGCATCAATTGTAAGGCAATCCGCAATATTCAAATACATCAGCATGCAACAGGAAACAAAGCTGGTGAATTACAATTGTTTTTTCTATCCTGAAATAACATCGAAGGCTGATTTCTATGAACATGGTCTAGCTTCAATTGTTAGGCAATCCGCACCATTCAAATACGTCAGCATGCAACAGGATACACAGCTGGTGCATTACAATTGTTTTGTCCATCCTGAAATAACATCTAAGGCTGATTTCCATGAACATGGTCTAACATCAATTGTAAAGCAATCCGCACTATTCAAATACTTCAGTATGACACAGGAGACACAGCTGGTGAATTACAATTGTTTTGCCTATCATGAAATAACATCTAAAGCTGATTTCCATAAATCTGATCCAAAATCAATTGTTAGGCAATCCGAACTATTCAACTACTTCAGTATGCAACAGTAGACACAGCTGGTGCATTACAATTGTTTTGCTTATCATGAAATAACATCTAAGGCTGATTTCCATGAACATGTTCCAAAATCAATTGTTATGCAATCCTCACCATTCAACTACTTCAGTATGCAACAGGAGACGCAGCTGGTGCATTACAATTGTTTTGCCTATCATGAAATAACATCTAAGGCTGATTTCTATGAACATGGTCTAGCTTCAATTGTTAGGCAATCCGCACCATTCAAATACGTCAGCATGCAACAGGATACACAGCTGGTGCATTACAATTGTTTTGTCTATCCTGAAATAACATCTATGGCTGATTTCTATGAACATGGTCTAGCTTCAATTGTTAGGCAATCCGCACCATTCAAATACGTCAGCATGCAACAGGATACACAGCTGGTGCATTACAATTGTTTTGTCTATCCTGAAATAACATCTATGGCTGATTTCTATGAACATGGTCTAGCTTCAATTGTTAGGCAATCCGCACCATTCAAATACGTCAGCATGCAACAGGATACACAGCTGGTGCATTACAATTGTTTTGTCTATCCTGAAATTACATCTAAGGCTGATTTCCATGAACATGGTCTAACATCATTTGTAAAACAATCCGCACTATTCAAATACTTCAGTCTGACACAGGAGACACAGCTTGTGAATTACAATTGTTTTGCCTATCATGAAATAACATCTAAAGCCGATTTCCATAAACATGATCCAAAATCAATTGTTAGGCAATCCGAACTATTCAACTACTTCAGTATGCAACAGGAGACGCAGCTGGTGCATTACAATTGTTTTGCCTATCATGAAATAACATCTAAGGCTGATTTCCATAAACATGGTCTAACATCAATTGTATGGCAATTCGCACTATTCAAATACTTCAGCATGCAACAGGAGACACAGCTGGTGCATTACAATTGTTTTGCCTATCATGAAATAACATCTAAGGCTGATTTCTATGTACATGGTCTAGCTTCAATTGTTAGGCAATCCGCACCATTCAAATACGTCAGCATGCAACAGGATACACAGCTGGTGCATTACAATTGTTTTGTCTATCCTGAAATAACATCCTAAGGCTGATTTCCATATACATCGTCTGACATCAATTGTAAGGCAATCCGCACTATTCAACTACTTCAGTATGCAACAGGAGACACAGCTTGTCCATTACAATTGTTTTGTCTATCCTGAATTAACATCTAAGGCTGATTTCCATAAACATGGTCTAACATCAATTGTAAGGCAATCCGCACTATTCAAATACTTCAGTATGCAACAGGAGACACAGCTGGTGCATTACAATTGTTTTGTCTATCCTGAACTAACATCTAAGGCTGATTTCCATGAACATGGTCTAACATCAATTGTAAGGCAATCCGCACTATTCAAATTCTTCAGCATGCAACAGGAGACACAGCTTGTCCATTACAATGGTTTTGTCTATCCTGAAATAACATCTATGGCTGATTTCTATGAACATGGTCCAAAATCAATTGTTAGGCAATCCTCACCATTCAACTACTTCAGTATGCAACAGGAGACACAGCTGGTGCATTACAATTGTTTTGCCTATCATGAAATAACATCTGAGGCTGATATCCATAAACATGGTCTAACATCAATTGTAGGTCAATCCGCACTATTCAAATACTTCAGTATGCAACAGGAGACACAGCTGGTGCATTACAATTGTTTTGCCTATCATGAAATAACGTCTAAGGCTGATTTCCATAAACATGGTCTAACATCAATTGTAAGGCAATCCGCACTATTCAAATTCTTCAGTACGCAACAGGAGACACAGCTTGTCCATTACAATGGTTTTGTCTATCCTGAAATAACATCTATGGCTGATTTTTATGAACATGGTCTAGCATCAATTGTAAGGCAATCCGCAATATTCAAATACATCAGCATGCAACAGGAGACAAAGCTGGTGAATTACAATTGTTTTGTCTATCCTGAATTAACATCTAAGGCTGATTTCCATGAACATGGTCTAACATCAATTGTAAGGCAATCCGCACTATTCAAATACTTTGGTATGCAACAGGAGACACAGCTTGTCCATTACAATTGTTTTGTCTGTCCTGAATTAACATCTAAGGCTGATTTCCATAAACATGGTCTAACATCAATTGTAAGGCAATCCGCACTATTCAAATACTTCAGTATGCAACAGGAGACACAGCTGGTGCATTACAATTGTTTTGTCTATCCTGAACTAACATCTAAGGCTGATTTCCATGAACATGGTCTAACATCAATTGTAAGGCAATCCGCACTATTCAAATTCTTCAGCATGCAACAGGAGACACAGCTTGTCCATTACAATGGTTTTGTCTATCCTGAAATAACATCTATGGCTGATTTCTATGAACATGCTCTAGCATCAATTGTAAGGCAATCCGCAATATTCAAATACATCAGCATGCAACAGGAGACAAAGCTGGTGAATTACAATTGTTTTTCTATCCTGAAATAACATCAAAGGCTGATTTGTATGAACATGGTCTAGCTTCAATTGTTAGGCAATCCGCACCATTCAAAAACGTCAGCATGCAACAGGATACACAGCTTGTGCATTACAATTGTTTTGTCTATCCTAAGGCTGATTTCCATAAACATGGTCTAACATAAATTTTAAGGCAATCTGCACTATTCAAATACTTCAGTATGCAATAGGAGACACAGCTGGTGCAGTACAATTGTTTTGTCTATCCTGAATTAACATCTCAGGCTGATTTCCATAAACATGGTCTAACATCAATTGTAAAGCAATCCGCACTATTCAAATACTTCAGAATGACACAGCAGACACAGCTGGTGAATTACAATTGTTTTGCCTATCATGAAATAACATCTAAAGCTGATTTCCATAAACATGATCCAAAATCATTTGTTTGGCAATCCGAACTATTCAACTACTTCAGTATGCAACAGGAGACACAGCTGGTTTATTACAATGGTTTTGCGTATCATGAAATAACATGTAAGGCTGGTTTCCATGAACATGGTCTAACATCAATTGTAAGGCAATCCGCATTATTCAACGACCTCAGTATGCAACAGTAGACACAGCATGTCCATTACAATTGTTTTGTCTATCCTGAAAAAACATCTAAGGCTGATTTCTATGAACATGGTCTAGCATCAATTGTTAGGCAATCCGCACTATTCAAATACTTCAGTATGCAACAGGAGACACATCTATGGCTGATTTCTATGAACATGGTCTAGCATCAATTGTTAGGCAATCCGCACCATTCAAATACGTCAGCATGCAACAGGATACACAGCTGGTGCATTACAATTGTTTTGTCTATCCTGAAATAACATCTATGGCTGATTTCTATGAACATGGTCTAGCTTCAATTGTTAGGCAATCCGCACCATTCAAATACGTCAGCATGCAACAGGATACACAGCTGGTGCATTACAATTGTTTTGTCTATCCTGAAATTACATCTAAGGCTGATTTCCATGAACATGGTCTAACATCATTTGTAAAACAATCCGCACTATTCAAATACTTCAGTCTGACACAGGAGACACAGCTTGTGAATTACAATTGTTTTGCCTATCATGAAATAACATCTAAAGCCGATTTCCATAAACATGATCCAAAATCAATTGTTAGGCAATCCGAACTATTCAACTACTTCAGTATGCAACAGGAGACGCAGCTGGTGCATTACAATTGTTTTGCCTATCATGAAATAACATCTAAGGCTGATTTCCATAAACATGGTCTAACATCAATTGTATGGCAATTCGCACTATTCAAATACTTCAGCATGCAACAGGAGACACAGCTGGTGCATTACAATTGTTTTGCCTATCATGAAATAACATCTAAGGCTGATTTCTATGTACATGGTCTAGCTTCAATTGTTAGGCAATCCGCACCATTCAAATACGTCAGCATGCAACAGGATACACAGCTGGTGCATTACAATTGTTTTGTCTATCCTGAAATAACATCCTAAGGCTGATTTCCATATACATCGTCTGACATCAATTGTAAGGCAATCCGCACTATTCAACTACTTCAGTATGCAACAGGAGACACAGCTTGTCCATTACAATTGTTTTGTCTATCCTGAATTAACATCTAAGGCTGATTTCCATAAACATGGTCTAACATCAATTGTAAGGCAATCCGCACTATTCAAATACTTCAGTATGCAACAGGAGACACAGCTGGTGCATTACAATTGTTTTGTCTATCCTGAACTAACATCTAAGGCTGATTTCCATGAACATGGTCTAACATCAATTGTAAGGCAATCCGCACTATTCAAATTCTTCAGCATGCAACAGGAGACACAGCTTGTCCATTACAATGGTTTTGTCTATCCTGAAATAACATCTATGGCTGATTTCTATGAACATGGTCCAAAATCAATTGTTAGGCAATCCTCACCATTCAACTACTTCAGTATGCAACAGGAGACACAGCTGGTGCATTACAATTGTTTTGCCTATCATGAAATAACATCTGAGGCTGATATCCATAAACATGGTCTAACATCAATTGTAGGTCAATCCGCACTATTCAAATACTTCAGTATGCAACAGGAGACACAGCTGGTGCATTACAATTGTTTTGCCTATCATGAAATAACGTCTAAGGCTGATTTCCATAAACATGGTCTAACATCAATTGTAAGGCAATCCGCACTATTCAAATTCTTCAGTACGCAACAGGAGACACAGCTTGTCCATTACAATGGTTTTGTCTATCCTGAAATAACATCTATGGCTGATTTTTATGAACATGGTCTAGCATCAATTGTAAGGCAATCCGCAATATTCAAATACATCAGCATGCAACAGGAGACAAAGCTGGTGAATTACAATTGTTTTGTCTATCCTGAATTAACATCTAAGGCTGATTTCCATGAACATGGTCTAACATCAATTGTAAGGCAATCCGCACTATTCAAATACTTTGGTATGCAACAGGAGACACAGCTTGTCCATTACAATTGTTTTGTCTGTCCTGAATTAACATCTAAGGCTGATTTCCATAAACATGGTCTAACATCAATTGTAAGGCAATCCGCACTATTCAAATACTTCAGTATGCAACAGGAGACACAGCTGGTGCATTACAATTGTTTTGTCTATCCTGAACTAACATCTAAGGCTGATTTCCATGAACATGGTCTAACATCAATTGTAAGGCAATCCGCACTATTCAAATTCTTCAGCATGCAACAGGAGACACAGCTTGTCCATTACAATGGTTTTGTCTATCCTGAAATAACATCTATGGCTGATTTCTATGAACATGCTCTAGCATCAATTGTAAGGCAATCCGCAATATTCAAATACATCAGCATGCAACAGGAGACAAAGCTGGTGAATTACAATTGTTTTTCTATCCTGAAATAACATCAAAGGCTGATTTGTATGAACATGGTCTAGCTTCAATTGTTAGGCAATCCGCACCATTCAAAAACGTCAGCATGCAACAGGATACACAGCTTGTGCATTACAATTGTTTTGTCTATCCTAAGGCTGATTTCCATAAACATGGTCTAACATAAATTTTAAGGCAATCTGCACTATTCAAATACTTCAGTATGCAATAGGAGACACAGCTGGTGCAGTACAATTGTTTTGTCTATCCTGAATTAACATCTCAGGCTGATTTCCATAAACATGGTCTAACATCAATTGTAAAGCAATCCGCACTATTCAAATACTTCAGAATGACACAGCAGACACAGCTGGTGAATTACAATTGTTTTGCCTATCATGAAATAACATCTAAAGCTGATTTCCATAAACATGATCCAAAATCATTTGTTTGGCAATCCGAACTATTCAACTACTTCAGTATGCAACAGGAGACACAGCTGGTTTATTACAATGGTTTTGCGTATCATGAAATAACATGTAAGGCTGGTTTCCATGAACATGGTCTAACATCAATTGTAAGGCAATCCGCATTATTCAACGACCTCAGTATGCAACAGTAGACACAGCATGTCCATTACAATTGTTTTGTCTATCCTGAAAAAACATCTAAGGCTGATTTCTATGAACATGGTCTAGCATCAATTGTTAGGCAATCCGCACTATTCAAATACTTCAGTATGCAACAGGAGACACATCTATGGCTGATTTCTATGAACATGGTCTAGCATCAATTGTTAGGCAATCCGCACCATTCAAAAACTTCAGCATGCAACAGGATACACAGCTGGTGCATTACAATTGTTTTGTCTATCCTGAAATAACATCTAAGGCTGATTTCCATAAACATGGTCTAACATCAATTTTAAGGCAATCCGCACTATTCAAATACTTCAGTATGCAATAGGAGACACAGCTGGTGCATTACAATTGTTTTGTCTATCCTGAATTAACATCTAAGGCTGATTTCCATAAACATGGTCTAACATCAATTGTAAGGCAATCCGCACTATTCAAATACTTCAGTATGCAACAGGAGACAAAGCTGGTGAATTACAATTGTTTTGCCTATCATGAAATAACATCTAAAGCTGATTTCCATAAACATGATCCAAAATCAATTGTAAGGCAATCCGCACTATTCAACTACTTCAGGATGCAACAGGAGACACAGCTGGTTTATTACAATTGTTTTGCCTATCATGAAATAACATCTAAGGCTGATTTCCATGAACATGGTCTAACATCAATTGTAAGGCAATCCGCATTATTCAACGACCTCAGTATGCAACAGTAGACACAGCATGTCCATTACAATTGTTTTGTCTATCCTGAAAAAACATCTAAGGCTGATTTCTATGAACATGGTCTAGCATCAATTGTTAGGCAATCTGCAACATTCAAATACGCCAGCATGCAACAGGATACACAGCTGGTGCATTACAATTGTTTTGTCTATCCTGAAAGAACATCTAAGGCTGATTTCCATGAACATGGTCTAACATCAATTCTAAGGCAATCCGCACTATTCAAATACTTCAGTATGCAACAGGAGACACATCTAATGGCTGATTTCTATGAACATGGTCAAGCATCAATTGTTAGGCAATCCGCACCATTCAAAACGTCAGCATGCAACAGGATACACAGCTGGTGCATTACAATTGTTTTGTCTATCCTGAAATAACATCTAAGGCTGATTTCCATAAACATGGTCTAACATAAATTTTAAGGCAATCTGCACTATTCAAATACTTCAGTATGCAATAGGAGACACAGCTGGTGCATTACAATTGTTTTGTCTATCCTGAATTAACATCTAAGGCTGATTTCCATAAACATGGTCTAACATCAATTGTAAAGCAATCCGCACTATTCAAATACTTCAGAATGACACAGCAGACACAGCTGGTGAATTACAATTGTTTTGCCTATCATGAAATAACATCTAAAGCTGATTTCCATAAACATGATCCAAAATCATTTGTTTGGCAATCCGAACTATTCAACTACTTCAGTATGCAACAGGAGACACAGCTGGTTTATTACAATGGTTTTGCCTATCATGAAATAACATGTAAGGCTGGTTTCCATGAACATGGTCTAACATCAATTGTAAGGCAATCCGCATTATTCAACGACCTCAGTATGCAACAGTAGACACAGCATGTCCATTACAATTGTTTTGTCTATCCTGAAAAAACATCTAAGGCTGATTTCTATGAACATGGTCTAACATCAATTGTATGGCAATTCGCACTATTCAAATACTTCAGCATGCAACAGGAGACACAGCTGGTGCATTACAATTGTTTTGCCTATCATGAAATAACATCTAAGGCTGATTTCTATGTACATGGTCTAGCTTCAATTGTTAGGCAATCCGCACCATTCAAATACGTCAGCATGCAACAGGATACACAGCTGGTGCATTACAATTGTTTTGTCTATCCTGAAATAACATCCTAAGGCTGATTTCCATATACATCGTCTGACATCAATTGTAAGGCAATCCGCACTATTCAACTACTTCAGTATGCAACAGGAGACACAGCTTGTCCATTACAATTGTTTTGTCTATCCTGAATTAACATCTAAGGCTGATTTCCATAAACATGGTCTAACATCAATTGTAAGGCAATCCGCACTATTCAAATACTTCAGTATGCAACAGGAGACACAGCTGGTGCATTACAATTGTTTTGTCTATCCTGAACTAACATCTAAGGCTGATTTCCATGAACATGGTCTAACATCAATTGTAAGGCAATCCGCACTATTCAAATTCTTCAGCATGCAACAGGAGACACAGCTTGTCCATTACAATGGTTTTGTCTATCCTGAAATAACATCTATGGCTGATTTCTATGAACATGGTCCAAAATCAATTGTTAGGCAATCCTCACCATTCAACTACTTCAGTATGCAACAGGAGACACAGCTGGTGCATTACAATTGTTTTGCCTATCATGAAATAACATCTGAGGCTGATATCCATAAACATGGTCTAACATCAATTGTAGGTCAATCCGCACTATTCAAATACTTCAGTATGCAACAGGAGACACAGCTGGTGCATTACAATTGTTTTGCCTATCATGAAATAACGTCTAAGGCTGATTTCCATAAACATGGTCTAACATCAATTGTAAGGCAATCCGCACTATTCAAATTCTTCAGTACGCAACAGGAGACACAGCTTGTCCATTACAATGGTTTTGTCTATCCTGAAATAACATCTATGGCTGATTTTTATGAACATGGTCTAGCATCAATTGTAAGGCAATCCGCAATATTCAAATACATCAGCATGCAACAGGAGACAAAGCTGGTGAATTACAATTGTTTTGTCTATCCTGAATTAACATCTAAGGCTGATTTCCATGAACATGGTCTAACATCAATTGTAAGGCAATCCGCACTATTCAAATACTTTGGTATGCAACAGGAGACACAGCTTGTCCATTACAATTGTTTTGTCTGTCCTGAATTAACATCTAAGGCTGATTTCCATAAACATGGTCTAACATCAATTGTAAGGCAATCCGCACTATTCAAATACTTCAGTATGCAACAGGAGACACAGCTGGTGCATTACAATTGTTTTGTCTATCCTGAACTAACATCTAAGGCTGATTTCCATGAACATGGTCTAACATCAATTGTAAGGCAATCCGCACTATTCAAATTCTTCAGCATGCAACAGGAGACACAGCTTGTCCATTACAATGGTTTTGTCTATCCTGAAATAACATCTATGGCTGATTTCTATGAACATGCTCTAGCATCAATTGTAAGGCAATCCGCAATATTCAAATACATCAGCATGCAACAGGAGACAAAGCTGGTGAATTACAATTGTTTTTTCTATCCTGAAATAACATCAAAGGCTGATTTGTATGAACATGGTCTAGCTTCAATTGTTAGGCAATCCGCACCATTCAAAAACGTCAGCATGCAACAGGATACACAGCTTGTGCATTACAATTGTTTTGTCTATCCTAAGGCTGATTTCCATAAACATGGTCTAACATAAATTTTAAGGCAATCTGCACTATTCAAATACTTCAGTATGCAATAGGAGACACAGCTGGTGCAGTACAATTGTTTTGTCTATCCTGAATTAACATCTCAGGCTGATTTCCATAAACATGGTCTAACATCAATTGTAAAGCAATCCGCACTATTCAAATACTTCAGAATGACACAGCAGACACAGCTGGTGAATTACAATTGTTTTGCCTATCATGAAATAACATCTAAAGCTGATTTCCATAAACATGATCCAAAATCATTTGTTTGGCAATCCGAACTATTCAACTACTTCAGTATGCAACAGGAGACACAGCTGGTTTATTACAATGGTTTTGCGTATCATGAAATAACATGTAAGGCTGGTTTCCATGAACATGGTCTAACATCAATTGTAAGGCAATCCGCATTATTCAACGACCTCAGTATGCAACAGTAGACACAGCATGTCCATTACAATTGTTTTGTCTATCCTGAAAAACATCTAAGGCTGATTTCTATGAACATGGTCTAGCATCAATTGTTAGGCAATCCGCACTATTCAAATACTTCAGTATGCAACAGGAGACACATCTATGGCTGATTTCTATGAACATGGTCTAGCATCAATTGTTAGGCAATCCGCACCATTCAAAAACTTCAGCATGCAACAGGATACACAGCTGGTGCATTACAATTGTTTTGTCTATCCTGAAATAACATCTAAGGCTGATTTCCATAAACATGGTCT
Organism: Brachymystax lenok tsinlingensis; assembly: GCA_030435695.1. NCBI lineage: Eukaryota > Metazoa > Chordata > Actinopteri > Salmoniformes > Salmonidae > Brachymystax > Brachymystax lenok. Next base: position 44,232,811 of record CM059791.1, read on the forward strand.
AACATCAATTTTAAGGCAATCCGCACTATTCAAATACTTCAGTATGCAATAGGAGACACAGCTGGTGCATTACAATTGTTTTGTCTATCCTGAATTAACATCTAAGGCTGATTTCCATAAACATGGTCTAACATCAATTGTAAGGCAATCCGCACTATTCAAATACTTCAGTATGCAACAGGAGACAAAGCTGGTGAATTACAATTGTTTTGCCTATCATGAAATAACATCTAAAGCTGATTTCCATAAACATGATCCAAAATCAATTGTAAGGCAATCCGCACTATTCAACTACTTCAGGATGCAACAGGAGACACAGCTGGTTTATTACAATTGTTTTGCCTATCATGAAATAACATCTAAGGCTGATTTCCATGAACATGGTCTAACATCAATTGTAAGGCAATCCGCATTATTCAACGACCTCAGTATGCAACAGTAGACACAGCATGTCCATTACAATTGTTTTGTCTATCCTGAAAAAACATCTAAGGCTGATTTCTATGAACATGGTCTAGCATCAATTGTTAGGCAATCTGCAACATTCAAATACGCCAGCATGCAACAGGATACACAGCTGGTGCATTACAATTGTTTTGTCTATCCTGAAAGAACATCTAAGGCTGATTTCCATGAACATGGTCTAACATCAATTCTAAGGCAATCCGCACTATTCAAATACTTCAGTATGCAACAGGAGACACATCTAATGGCTGATTTCTATGAACATGGTCAAGCATCAATTGTTAGGCAATCCGCACCATTCAAAAACGTCAGCATGCAACAGGATACACAGCTGGTGCATTACAATTGTTTTGTCTATCCTGAAATAACATCTAAGGCTGATTTCCATAAACATGGTCTAACATAAATTTTAAGGCAATCTGCACTATTCAAATACTTCAGTATGCAATAGGAGACACAGCTGGTGCATTACAATTGTTTTGTCTATCCTGAATTAACACCTAAGGCTGATTTCCATAAACATGGTCTAACATCAATTGTAAAGCAATCCGCACTATTCAAATACTTAAGAATGACACAGCAGACACAGCTGGTGAATTACAATTGTTTTGCCTATCATGAAATAACATCTAAAGCTGATTTCCATAAACATGATCCAAAATCATTTGTTTGGCAATCCGAACTATTCAACTACTTCAGTATGCAACAGGAGACACAGCTGGTTTATTACAATGGTTTTGCCTATCATGAAATAACATGTAAGGCTGGTTTCCATGAACATGGTCTAACATCAATTGTAAGGCAATCCGCATTATTCAACGACCTCAGTATGCAACAGTAGACACAGCATGTCCATTACAATTGTTTTGTCTATCCTGAAAAAATATCTAAGGCTGATTTCTATGAACATGGTCTAGCATCAATTGTTAGGCAATCCGCACTATTCAAATACTTCAGTATGCAACAGGAGACACATCTATGGCTGATTTCTATGAACATGGTCTAGCATCAATTGATAGGCAATCCGCACCATTCAAAAACTTCAGCATGCAACAGGATACACAGCTGGTGCATTACAATTGTTTTGTCTATCCTGAAATAACATCTAAGGCTGATTTCCATAAACATGGTCTAACATCAATTTTAAGGCAATCCGCACTATTCAAATACTTCAGTATGCAATAGGAGACACAGCTGGTGCATTACAATTGTTTTGTCTATCCTGAATTAACATCTAAGGCTGATTTCCATAAACATGGTCTAACATCAATTGTAAGGCAATCCGCACTATTCAAATACTTCAGTATGCAACAGGAGACACAGCTGGTGAATTACAATTGTTTTGCCTATCATGAAATAACATCTAAAGCTGATTTCCATAAACATGATCCAAAATCAATTGTAAGGCAATCCGCACTATTCAACTACTTCAGTATGCAACAGGAGACACAGCTGGTTTATTACAATTGTTTTGCCTATCATGAAATAACATCTAAGGCTGATTTCCATGAACATGGTCTAACATCAATTGTAAGGCAATCCGCATTATTCAACGACCTCAGTATGCAACAGTAGACACAGCATGTCCATTACAATTGTTTTGTCTATCCTGAAAAAACATCTAAGGCTGATTTCTATGAACATGGTCTAGCATCAATTGTTAGGCAATCCGCAACATTCAAATACGCCAGCATGCAACAGGATACACAGCTGGTGCATTACAATTGTTTTGTCTATCCTGAAAGAACATCTAAGGCTGATTTCCATGAACATGGTCTAACATCAATTCTAAGGCAATCCGCACTATTCAAATACTTCAGTATGCAACAGGAGACACATCTATGGCTGATTTCTATGAACATGGTCAAGCATCAATTGTTAGGCAATCCGCACCATTCAAAAACGTCAGCATGCAACAGGATACACAGCTGGTGCATTACAATTGTTTTGTCTATCCTGAAATAACATCTAAGGCTGATTTCCATAAACATGGTCTAACATCAATTGTAAAGCAATCCGCACTATTCAAATACTTCAGAATGACACAGCAGACACAGCTGGTGAATTACAATTGTTTTGCCTATCATGAAATAACATCTAAAGCTGATTTCCATAAACATGATCCAAAATCATTTGTTTGGCAATCCGAACTATTCAACTACTTCAGTATGCAACAGGAGACACAGCTGGTTTATTACAATGGTTTTGCCTATCATGAAATAACATGTAAGGCTGGTTTCCATGAACATGGTCTAACATCAATTGTAAGGCAATCCGCATTATTCAACGAACTCAGTATGCAACAGTAGACACAGCATGTCCATTACAATTGTTTTGTCTATCCTGAAAAAACATCTAAGGCTGATTTCTATGAACATGGTCTAGCATCAATTGTTAGGCAATCCGCACTATTCAAATACTTCACTATGCAACAGGAGACACATCTATGGCTGATTTCTATGAACATGGTCTAGCATCAATTGTTAGGCAATCCGCACCATTCAAAAACTTCAGCATGCAACAGGATACACAGCTGGTGCATTACAATTGTTTTGTCTATCCTGAAATAACATCTAAGGCTGATTTCCATAAACATGGTCTAACATCAATTTTAAGGCAATCCGCACTATTCAAATACTTCAGTATGCAATAGGAGACACAGCTGGTGCATTACAATTGTTTTGTCTATCCTGAATTAACATCTAAGGCTGATTTCCATAAACATGGTCTAACATCAATTGTAAGGCAATCCGCACTATTCAAATACTTCAGTATGCAACAGGAGACACAGCTGGTGAATTACAATTGTTTTGCCTATCATGAAATAACATCTAAAGCTGATTTCCATAAACATGATCCAAAATCAATTGTAAGGCAATCCGCACTATTCAACTACTTCAGTATGCAACAGGAGACACAGCTGGTTTATTACAATTGTTTTGCCTATCATGTAATAACATCTAAGGCTGATTTCCATGAACATGGTCTAACATCAATTGTAAGGCAATCCGCATTATTCAACGACCTCAGTATGCAACAGTAGACACAGCATGTCCATTACAATTGTTTTGTCTATCCTGAAAAAACATCTAAGGCTGATTTCTATGAACATGGTCTAGCATCAATTGTTAGGCAATCCGCAACATTCAAATACGCCAGCATGCAACAGGATACACAGCTGGTGAATTACAATTGTTTTGTCTATCCTGAAATAACATCTAAGGCTGATTTCCATAAACATGGTCTAACATCAATTGTAAAGCAATCTGCACTATTCAAATACTTCAGAATGACACAGCAGACACAGCTGGTGAATTACAATTGTTTTGCCTATCATGAAATTACATCTAAAGCTGATTTCCATAAACATGATCAAAAATCAATTGTTAGGCAATCCAAACTATTCAACTACTTCAGTATGCAACAGTAGACACAGCTGGTGCATTACAATTGTTTTGCCTATCATGAAATAACATCTAAGGCTGATTTCCATGAACATGGTCCAAAATCAATTGTTATGCAATCGGCACTATTCAAATGCTTCAGTATGCAACAGGAGACACAGCTTGTCCATTACAATGGTGTTGTCTATCCTGAAATAACATCTATGGCTGATTTCTATGAACATGGACTAGCTTCAATTGTTAGGCAATCCGCACCATTCAAATACTTCAGCATGCAACAGGATACACAGCTGGTGCATTACAATTGTTTTGTCTATCCTGAAACAACATCTAAGGCTGATTTCCATGAACATGGTCTAACATCAATTGTAAGGCAATCCGCACTATTCAAATACTTCAGTATGCAACAGGAGACACATCTATGGCTGATTTCTATGAACATGGTCTAGCATCAATTGTTAGGCAATCCGCACCATTCAAAAACGTCAGCATGCAACAGGATAAACAGCTGGTGCATTACAATTGTTTTGTCTATCCTGAAATAACATCTAATGCTGATTTCCATGAACATGGTCTAACATCAATTCTAAGGCAATCTGCACTATTCAAATACTTTAGTATGCAACAGGAGACACAGCTGGTGAATTACAATTGTTTTGTCTATCCTGAAATAACATCGAAGGCTGATTTCCATGAACATGGTCTAACATCAATTGTAAGGCAATCCCGCACTATTCAAATACGTCAGTATGCAACAGGAGACACATCTATGGCTGATTTCTATGAACATGGTCTAGCATCAATTGTTAGGCAATCCGCACTATTCAAATACTTCAGTATGCAATAGGAGACACAGCTGGTGCATTACAATTGTTTTGTCTATCCTGAATTAACATCTAGGGCTGATTTCCATAAACATGGTCTAACATCAATTGTAAAGCAATCCGCACTATTCAAATACTTCAGAATGACACAGGAGACACAGCTGGTGCATTACAATTGTTTTGCCTATCATGAAATAACATCTAAGGCTGATTTCTATGAACATGGTCTAGCTTCAATTGTTAGGCAATCCGCACCATTCAAATACGTCAGCATGCAACAAGATACACAGCTGGTGCATTACAATTGTTTTGTCTATCCTGAAATTACATCTAAGGCTGATTTCCATGAACATGGTCTAACATCATTTGTAAAACAATCCGCACTATTCAAATACTTCAGTATGACACAGGAGACACAGCTTTTGAATTACAATTGTTTTGCCTATCATGAAATAACATCTAAAGCCGATTTCCATGAACATGATCCAAAATCAATTGTTAGGCAATCCGAACTATTCAACTACTTCAGTATGCAACAGTAGACACAGCTGGTGCATTACAATTGTGTTGCCTATCATGAAATAACATCTAAGGCTGATTTCCATGAACATGGTCCAAAATCAATTGTTATGCAATCCTCACCATTCAAGTACTTCAGTATGCAACAGGAGACACAGCTGGTGCATTACAATTGTTTTGCCTATCATGAAATAACATCTAAGGCTGATTTCCATAAACATGGTCTAACATCAATTGTAAGGCAATCCGCACTATTCAAATACTTCAGTATGCAACAGGAGACACAGCTGGTGCATTACAATTGTTTTGCCTATCATGAAATAACATCTAAGGCTGATTTCTATGAACATGGTCTAAAATCGATTGTAAGGCAATCCGCACTATTCAAATACTTCAGCATGCAACAGGAGACACAGCTGGTGCATTACAATTGTTTTGAATATCAAAAAAAACCATCTAAGGCTGATTTCCATGAACATGGTCCAAAATCAATTGTTAGGCAATCCTCACCATTCAAATACTTCAGCATGCAACAGGAGACACAGCTGGTGCATTACAATTGTTTTGTCTATCCTGAACTAACATCTAAGGCTGATTTCCATGAACATGGTCTAACATCAATTGTAAGGCAATCCGCACTATTCAAATACTTCAGTATGCAACAGGAGACACAGCTGGTGCATTACAATTGTTTTGTCTATCCTGAACTAACATCTAAGGCTGATTTCCATGATTATGGTCCAAAATCAATTGTTAGGCAATCCGCACTATTCAAATACTTCAGTATGCAACAGGAGACACAGCTGGTGCATTACAATTGTTTTGCCTATCATGAAATAACATCTAAGGCTGATTTCCATAAACATGGTCTAACATCAATTGTAAGGCAATCCGCACTATTCAAATACTTCAGTATGCAACAGGAGACACAGCTGGTGCATTACAATTGTTTTGTCTATCCTGAACTAACATCTAAGGCTGATTTCCATGATTATGGTCCAAAATCAATTGTTAGGCAATCCGCACTATTCAAATACTTCAGTATGCAACAGGAGACACAGCTGGTGCATTACAATTGTTTTGCCTATCATGAAATAACATCTAAGGCTGATTTCCATAAACATGGTCTAACATCAATTGTAAGGCAATCCGCACTATTCAAATACTTCAGTATGCAACAGGAGACACAGCTGGTGCATTACAATTATTTTGCCTATCATGAAATAACATCTAAGGCTGATTTCCATGAACATGGTCCAAAATCAATTGTTATGCAATCCTCACCATTCATCTACTTCAGTATGCAACAGGAGACACAGCTGGTGCATTACAATTGTTTTGCCTATCATGAAATAACATCTAAGGCTGATTTCTATGAACATGGTCTAGCTTCAATTGTTAGGCAATCCGCACCATTCAAATACGTCAGCATGCAACAGGATACACAGCTGGTGCATTACAATTGTTTTGTCTATCCTGAAACAACATCTAAGGCTGATTTCCATGAACATGGTCTAACATCATTTGTAAAACAATCCGCACTATTCAAATACTTCAGTATGACACAGGAGACACAGCTGGTGAATTACAATTGTTTTGCCTATCATGAAATAACATCTAAAGCCGATTTCCATAAACATGGTCCAAAATCAATTGTTAGGCAATCCTCACCATTCAAATACTTCAGCATGCAACAGGAGACAAAGCTGGTGCATTACAATTGTTTTGTCTATCCTGAACTAATATCTAAGGCTGATTTCCATGAACATGGTCTAACATCAATTGTAAGGCAATCCGCACTATTCAAATACTTCAGTATGCAACAGGAGACACAGCTTGTCCATTACAATGGTTTTGTCAATCCTGAAATAACATCTATGGCTGATTTCTATGAACATGGTCTAGCATCAATTGTAAGGCAATCCGCAATATTCAAATACGTCAGCATGCAACAGGAGACAAAGCTGGTGAATTACAATTGTTTTGTATATCCTGAATTAACATCTAAGGCTGATTTCCATGAACATGGTCTAACATCAATTGTTAGGCAATCCTCACCATTCAACTACTTCAGTATGCAACAGGATACACAGCTGGTGCATTACAATTGTTTTGCCTATCCTGAAATAACATCTAAGGCTGATTTCCATAAACATGGTCTAACATCAATTGTAAGGCAATCCGCACTATTCAAATACTTCAGTATGCAACAGGAGACACAGCTGGTGCATTACAATTGTTTTGTCTATCCTGAATTAACATCTAAGGCTGATTTCCATAAACATGGTCTAACATCAATTGTAAGGCAATCCGCACTATTCAAATACTTCAGTATGCAACAGGAGACACAGCTGGTGCATTACAATTGTTTTGTATATCCAAAAAAACATCTAAGGCTGATTTCCATGAACATGGTCCAAAATCAATTGTTAGGCAATCCTCACCATTCAAATACTTCAGCATGCAACAGGAGACACAGCTGGTGCATTACACTTGTTTTGTCTATCCTGAACTAACATCTAAGGCTGATTTCCATGAACATGGTCTAACATCAATTGTAAGGCAATCCGCACTATTCAAATTCTTCAGTATGCAACAGGAGACACAGCTTGTCCATTACAATGGTTTTGTCTATCCTGAAATAACATCTATGGCTGATTTCTATGAACATGGTCTAGCATCAATTGTAAGGCAATCCGCAATATTCAAATACATCAGCATGCAACAGGAGACAAAGCTGGTGAATTACAATTGTTTTTTCTATCCTGAAATAACATCTAAGGCTGATTTCCATGAACATGGTCTAACATCAATTGTAAAACAATCCGCACTATTCAAATACTTCAGTATGACACAGGAGACACAGCTTGTGAATTACAATTGTTTTGCCTATCATGAAATAACATCTAAAGCCGATTTCCATAAACATGATCCAAAATCAATTGTTAGGCAATCCGAACTATTCAACTACTTCAGTATGCAACAGGAGACACAGCTGGTGCATTACAATTGTTTTGCCTATCATGAAATAACATCTAAGGCTGATTTCCATGAACATGGTCCAAAATCAATTGTTATGCAATCCTCACCATTCAACTACTTCAGTATGCAACAGGAGACACAGCTGGTGCATTACAATTGTTTTGCCTATCATGAAATAACATCTAAGGCTGATTTCCATAAACATGGTCTAACATCAATTGTAAGGCAATCCGCACTATTCAAATACTTCAGTATGCAACAGGAGACACAGCTGGTGCATTACAATTGTTTTGCCTATCATGAAATAACATCTAAGGCTGATTTCTATGAACATGGTCTAAAATCAATTGTAAGGTAAACCGCACTATTCAAATACTTCAGTATGCAACAGGAGACACAGCTGGTGAATTACAATTGTTTTGCCTATCATGAAATAACATGTAAGGCTGATTTCTATGAACATGGTCAAAAATCAAATGTCAGGCATTCCGCACTATTCAAATATTTCAGCATGCAACAGGAGACAAAGCTGGTGCATTACAATTGTTTTGTCTATCCTGAAATAACATCTAATGCTGATTTCCATAAATCTGATCCAAAATCAATTGTTAGGCAATCCGAACTATTCAACTACTTCAGTATGCAACAGTAGACACAGCTGGTGCATTACAATTATTTTGCCTATCATGAAATAACATCTAAGGCTGATTTCCATGAACATGGTCCAAAATCAATTGTTATGCAATCCTCACCATTCATCTACTTCAGTATGCAACAGGAGACACAGATGGTGCATTACAATTGTTTTGCCTATCATGAAATAACATCTAAGGCTGATTTCTATGAACATTGTCTAGCTTCAATTGTTAGGCAATCCGCACCATTCAAATACGTCAGCATGCAACAGGATACACAGCTGGTGCATTACAATTGTTTTGTCTATCCTGAAACAACATCTAAGGCTGATTTCCATGAACATGGTCTAACATCATTTGTAAAACAATCCGCACTATTCAAATACTTCAGTATGACACAGGAGACACAGCTGGTGAATTACAATTGTTTTGCCTATCATGAAATAACATCTAAAGCCGATTTCCATAAACATGGTCCAAAATCAATTGTTAGGCAATCCTCACCATTCAAATACTTCAGCATGCAACAGGAGACAAAGCTGGTGCATTACAATTGTTTTGTCTATCCTGAAATAACATCTAAGGCTGATTTCCATGAACATGGTCTAACATCAATTGTAAAGCAATCCGCACTATTCAAATACTTCAGTATGCAACAGGAGACACAGCTTGTGAATTACAATTGTTTTGCCTATCATGAAATAACATCTAAGGCTGATTTCTATGAACATGGTCTAAAATCAATTGTAAGGCAATCCGCACTATTCAAATACTTCAGCATGCAACAGGAGACACAGCTGGTGCATTACAATTGTTTTGTATATCAAAAAAAAACATCTAAGGCTGATTTCCATGAACATGGTCCAAAATCAATTGTTAGGCAATCCTCACCATTCAAATACTTCAGCATGCAACAGGAGACACAGCTGGTGCATTACAATTGTTTTGTCTATCCTGAACTAACATCTAAGGCTGATTTCCATGAACATGGTCTAACATCAATTGTAAGGCAATCCGCACTATTCAAATACTTCAGTATGCAACAGGAGACACAGCAGGTGCATTACAATTGTTTTGTCTATCCTGAACTAACATCTAAGGCTGATTTCCATGATTATGGTCCAAAATCAATTGTTAGGCAATCCGCACTATTCAAATACTTCAGTATGCAACAGGAGACACAGCTGGTGCATTACAATTGTTTTGCCTATCATGAAATAACATCTAAGGCTGATTTCCATAAACATGGTCTAACATCAATTGTAAGGCAATCCTCACTATTCAAATACTTCAGTATGCAACAGGAGACACAGCTGGTGCATTACAATTGTTTTGTCTATCCTGAACTAACATCTAAGGCTGATTTCCTTGATTATGGTCCAAAATCAATTGTTGGGCAATCCGCACTATTCAAATACTTCAGCATGCAACAGGAGACACAGCTGGTGCATTACAATTGTTTTGTCTATCCTGAAATAACATCTAAGTCTGATTTCCATGAACATGGTCTAACATCAATTGTAAATCAATCCGCACCATTCAAATACTTCAGCATGGAACAGGATACACAGCTGGTGCATTACAATTGTTTTGTCTATCCTGAAATAACATCTAAGGCTGATTTCCATAAACATGGTCTAACATCAATTGTTATGCAATCCGCACTATTCAAATTCTTCAGTACGCAACAGGAGACACAGCTTGTCCATTACAATGGTTTTGTCTATCCTGAAATAACATCTATGGCTGATTTCTATGAACATGGTCTAGCATCAATTGTAAGGCAATCCGCAATATTCAAATACATCAGCATGCAACAGGAGACAAAGCTGGTGAATTACAATTGTTTTGTACATCCTGAATTAACATCTAAGGCTGATTTCCATGAACATGGTCTAACATCAATTGTAAGGCAATCCGCACTATTCAAATACTTCAGTATGACACAGGAGACACAGCTGGTGAATTACAATTGTTTTGCCTATCATGAAATAACATCTAAAGCTGATTTCCATAAATCTGATCCAAAATCAATTGTTAGGCAATCCGAACTATTCAACTACTTCAGTATGCAACAGTAGACACAGCTGGTGCATTACAATTCTTTTGCCTATCATGAAATAACATCTAAGGCTGATTTCCATGAACATGGTCCAAAATCAATTGTTATGCAATCCTCACCATTCAACTACTTCAGTATGCAACAGGAGACGCAGCTGGTGCATTACAATTGTTTTGCCTATCATGAAATAACATCTAAGGCTGATTTCTATGAACATGGTCTAGCTTCAATTGTTAGGCAATCCGCACCATTCAAATACGTCAGCATGCAACAAGATACACAGCTGGTGCATTACAATTGTTTTGTCTATCCTGAAATTACATCTAAGGCTGATTTCCATGAACATGGTCTAACATCATTTGTAAAACAATCCGCACTATTCAAATACTTCAGTATGACACAGGAGACACAGCTTTTGAATTACAATTGTTTTGCCTATCATGAAATAACATCTAAAGCCGATTTCCATGAACATGATCCAAAATCAATTGTTAGGCAATCCGAACTATTCAACTACTTCAGTATGCAACAGTAGACACAGCTGGTGCATTACAATTGTGTTGCCTATCATGAAATAACATCTAAGGCTGATTTCCATGAACATGGTCCAAAATCAATTGTTATGCAATCCTCACCATTCAAGTACTTCAGTATGCAACAGGAGACACAGCTGGTGCATTACAATTGTTTTGCCTATCATGAAATAACATCTAAGGCTGATTTCCATAAACATGGTCTAACATCAATTGTAAGGCAATCCGCACTATTCAAATACTTCAGTATGCAACAGGAGACACAGCTGGTGCATTACAATTGTTTTGCCTATCATGAAATAACATCTAAGGCTGATTTCTATGAACATGGTCTAAAATCGATTGTAAGGCAATCCGCACTATTCAAATACTTCAGCATGCAACAGGAGACACAGATGGTGCATTACAATTGTTTTGAATATCAAAAAAAAACATCTAAGGCTGATTTCCATGAACATGGTCCAAAATCAATTGTTAGGCAATCCTCACCATTCAAATACTTCAGCATGCAACAGGAGACACAGCTGGTGCATTACAATTGTTTTGTCTATCCTGAACTAACATCTAAGGCTGATTTCCATGAACATGGTCTAACATCAATTGTAAGGCAATCCGCACTATTCAAATACTTCAGTATGCAACAGGAGACACAGCTGGTGCATTACAATTGTTTTGTCTATCCTGAACTAACATCTAAGGCTGATTTCCATGATTATGGTCCAAAATCAATTGTTAGGCAATCCGCACTATTCAAATACTTCAGTATGCAACAGGAGACACAGCTGGTGCATTACAATTGTTTTGCCTATCATGAAATAACATCTAAGGCTGATTTCCATAAACATGGTCTAACATCAATTGTAAGGCAATCCGCACTATTCAAATACTTCAGTATGCAACAGGAGACACAGCTGGTGCATTACAATTGTTTTGTCTATCCTGAACTAACATCTAAGGCTGATTTCCATGATTATGGTCCAAAATCAATTGTTAGGCAATCCGCACTATTCAAATACTTCAGTATGCAACAGGAGACACAGCTGGTGCATTACAATTGTTTTGCCTATCATGAAATAACATCTAAGGCTGATTTCCATAAACATGGTCTAACATCAATTGTAAGGCAATCCGCACTATTCAAATACTTCAGTATGCAACAGGAGACACAGCTGGTGCATTACAATTGTTTTGTCTATCCTGAACTAACATCTAAGGCTGATTTCCATGATTATGGTCCAAAATCAATTGTTGGGCAATCCGCACTATTCAAATACTTCAGCATGCAACAGGAGACACAGCTGGTGCATTACAATTGTTTTGTCTATCCTGAAATAACATCTAAGTCTGATTTCCATGAACATGGTCTAACATCAATTGTAAAGCAATCCGCACCATTCAAATACTTCAGCATGGAACAGGATACACAGCTGGTGCATTACAATTGTTTTGTCTATCCTGAAATAACATCTAAGGCTGATTTCCATAAACATGGTCTAACATCAATTGTTATGCAATCCGCACTATTCAAATTTTTCAGTACTCAACAGGAGACACAGCTTGTCCATTACAATGGTTTTGTCTATCCTGAAATAACATCTATGGCTGATTTCTATGAACATGGTCTAGCATCAATTGTAAGGCAATCCGCAATATTCAAATACATCAGCATGCAACAGGAGACAAAGCTGCTGAATTAAAATTGTTTTGTACATCCTGAATTAACATCTAAGGCTGATTTCCATGAACATGGTCTAACATCAATTGTAAGGCAATCCGCACTATTCAAATACTTCGGTATGCAACAGGAGACACAGCTTGTCCATTACAATTGTTTTGTCTATCCTGAAATAACATCGAACGCTGATTTCTATGAACATGGTCTAGCTTCAATTGTTAGGCAATCCGCACTATTCAAATACGTCAGCATGCAACAGTAGACACAGCTGGTGCATTACAATTGTTTTGCCTATCATGAAATAACATCTAAGGCTGATTTCCATGAACATGGTCCAAAATCAATTGTTATGCAATCCTCACCATTCAACTACTTCAGTATGCAACAGGAGACGCAGCTGGTGCATTACAATTGTTTTGCCTATCATGAAATAACATCTAAGGCTGATTTCTATGAACATGGTCTAGCTTCAATTGTTAGGCAATCCGCACCATTCAAATACGTCAGCATGCAACAGGATACACAGCTGGTGCATTACAATTGTTTTGTCTATCCTGAAATTACATCTAAGGCTGATTTCCATGAACATGGTCTAACATCATTTGTAAAACAATCCGCACTATTCAAATACTTCAGTATGACACAGGAGACACAGCTTTTGAATTACAATTGTTTTGCCTATCATGAAATAACATCTAAAGCCGATTTCCATACACATGATCCAAAATCAATTGTTAGGCAATCCGAACTATTCAACTACTTCAGTATGCAACAGTAGACACAGCTGGTGCATTACAATTGTGTTGCCTATCATGAAATAACATCTAAGGCTGATTTCCATGAACATGGTCCAAAATCAATTGTTATGCAATCCTCACCATTCAAGTACTTCAGTATGCAACAGGAGACACAGCTGGTGCATTACAATTGTTTTGCCTATCATGAAATAACATCTAAGGCTGATTTCCATAAACATGGTCTAACATCAATTGTAAGGCAATCCGCACTATTCAAATACTTCAGTATGCAACAGGAGACACAGCTGGTGCATTACAATTGTTTTGCCTATCATGAAATAACATCTAAGGCTGATTTCTATGAACATGGTCTAAAATCAATTGTAAGGCAATCCGCACTATTCAAATACTTCAGCATGCAACAGGAGACACAGCTGGTGCATTACAATTGTTTTGAATATCAAAAAAAAACATCTAAGGCTGATTTCCATGAACATGGTCCAAAATCAATTGTTAGGCAATCCTCACCATTCAAATACTTCAGCATGCAACAGGAGACACAGCTGGTGCATTACAATTGTTTTGTCTATCCTGAACTAACATCTAAGGCTGATTTCCATGAACATGGTCTAACATCAATTGTAAGGCAATCCGCACTATTCAAATACTTCAGTATGCAACAGGAGACACAGCTGGTGCATTACAATTGTTTTGTCTATCCTGAACTAACATCTAAGGCTGATTTCCATGATTATGGTCCAAAATCAATTGTTAGGCAATCCGCACTATTCAAATACTTCAGTATGCAACAGGAGACACAGCTGGTGCATTACAATTGTTTTGCCTATCATGAAATAACATCTAAGGCTGATTTCCATAAACATGGTCTAACATCAATTGTAAGGCAATCCGCACTATTCAAATACTTCAGTATGCAACAGGAGACACAGCTGGTGCATTACAATTGTTTTGTCTATCCTGAACTAACATCTAAGGCTGATTTCCATGATTATGGTCCAAAATCAATTGTTGGGCAATCCGCACTATTCAAATACTTCAGCATGCAACAGGAGACACAGCTGGTGCATTACAATTGTTTTGTCTATCCTGAAATAACATCTAAGTCTGATTTCCATGAACATGGTCTAACATCAATTGTAAAGCAATCCGCACCATTCAAATACTTCAGCATGGAACAGGATACACAGCTGGTGCATTACAATTGTTTTGTCTATCCTGAAAAACCATCTAAGGCTGATTTCCATAAACATGGTCTAACATCAATTGTTATGCAATCCGCACTATTCAAATTTTTCAGTACTCAACAAGAGACACAGCTTGTCCATTACAATGGTTTTGTCTATCCTGAAATAACATCTATGGCTGATTTCTATGAACATGGTCTAGCATCAATTGTAAGGCAATCCGCAATATTCAAATACATCAGCATGCAACAGGAGACAAAGCTGGTGAATTACAATTGTTTTGTCCATCCTGAATTAACATCTAAGGCTGATTTCCATGAACATGGTCTAACATCAATTGTAAGGCAATCCGCACTATTCAAATACTTCGGTATGCAACAGGAGACACAGCTTGTCCATTACAATTGTTTTGTCTATCCTGAAATAACATCGAACGCTGATTTCTATGAACATGGTCTAGCTTCAATTGTTATGCAATCCTCACCATTCAACTACTTCAGTATGCAACAGGAGACGCAGCTGGTGCATTACAATTGTTTTGCCTATCATGAAATAACATCTAAGGCTGATTTCTATGAACATGGTCTAGCTTCAATTGTTAGGCAATCCGCACCATTCAAATACGTCAGCATGCAACAGGATACACAGCTGGTGCATTACAATTGTTTTGTCTATCCTGAAATTACATCTAAGGCTGATTTCCATGAACATGGTCTAACATCATTTGTAAAACAATCCGCACTATTCAAATACTTCAGTATGACACAGGAGACACAGCTTGTGAATTACAATTGTTTTGCCTATCATGAAATAACATCTAAAGCCGATTTCCATAAACATGATCCAAAATCAATTGTTAGGCAATCCGAACCATTCAAATACGTCAGCATGCAACAGGATACACAGCTGGTGCATTACAATTGTTTTGTCTATCCTGAAATAACATCTAAGGCTGATTTCCATAAACATGGTCTAACATCAATTGTAAGGCAATCCGCACTATTCAAATACTTCAGTATGCAACAGGAGACACAGCTGGTGCATTACAATTGTTTTGTCTATCCTGAATTAACATCTAAGGCTGATTTCCATAAACATGGTCTAACATCAATTGTAAGGCAATCCGCACTATTCAAATACTTCAGTATGCAACAGGAGACACAGCTGGTGCATTACAATTGTTTTGTATATCCCAAAAAAACATCTAAGGCTGATTTCCATGAACATGGTCCAAAATCAATTGTTAGGCAATCCTCACCATTCAAATACTTCAGCATGCAACAGGAGACACAGCTGGTGCATTACACTTGTTTTGTCTATCCTGAACTAACATCTAAGGCTGATTTCCATGAACATGGTCTAACATCAATTGTAAGGCAATCCGCACTATTCAAATTCTTCAGTATGCAACAGGAGACACAGCTTGTCCATTACAATGGTTTTGTCTATCCTGAAATAACATCTATGGCTGATTTCTATGAACATGGTCTAGCATCAATTGTAAGGCAATCCGCAATATTCAAATACATCAGCATGCAACAGGAGACAAAGCTGGTGAATTACAATTGTTTTTTCTATCCTGAAATAACATCTAAGGCTGATTTCCATGAACATGGTCTAACATCAATTGTAAAACAATCCGCACTATTCAAATACTTCAGTATGACACAGGAGACACAGCTGGTGCATTACAATTGTTTTGCCTATCATGAAATAACATCTAAGGCTGATTTCTATGAACATGGTCTAAAATCAATTGTAAGGCAATCCGCACTATTCAAATACTTCAGTATGCAACAGGAGACACAGCTGGTGAATTACAATTGTTTTGCCTATCATGAAATAACATGTAAGGCTGCTTTCCATGAACATGGTCAAAAATCAAATGTCAGGCATTCCGCACTATTCAAATATTTCAGCATGCAACAGGAGACAAAGCTGGTGCATTACAATTGTTTTGTCTATCCTGAAATAACATCTAATGCTGATTTCCATAAATCTGATCCAAATTCAATTGTTAGGCAATCCGAACAATTCAACTACTTCAGTATGCAACAGTAGACACAGCTGGTGCATTACAATTATTTTGCCTATCATGAAATAACATCTAAGGCTGATTTCCATGAACATGGTCCAAAATCAATTGTTATGCAATCCTCACCATTCATCTACTTCAGTATGCAACAGGAGACACAGCTGGTGCATTACAATTGTTTTGCCTATCATGAAATAACATCTAAGGCTGATTTCTATGAACATGGTCTAGCTTCAATTGTTAGGCAATCCGCACCATTCAAATACGTCAGCATGCAACAGGATACACAGCTGGTGCATTACAATTGTTTTGTCTATCCTGAAACAACATCTAAGGCTGATTTCCATGAACATGGTCTAACATCATTTGTAAAACAATCCGCACTATTCAAATACTTCAGTATGACACAGGAGACACAGCTGGTGAATTACAATTGTTTTGCCTATCATGAAATAACATCTAAAGCCGATTTCCATAAACATGGTCCAAAATCAATTGTTAGGCAATCCTCACCATTCAAATACTTCAGCATGCAACAGGAGACAAAGCTGGTGCATTACAATTGTTTTGTCTATCCTGAACTAATATCTAAGGCTGATTTCCATGAACATGGTCTAACATCAATTGTAAGGCAATCCGCACTATTCAAATACTTCAGTATGCAACAGGAGACACAGCTTGTCCATTACAATGGTTTTGTCAATCCTGAAATAACATCTATGGCTGATTTCTATGAACATGGTCTAGCATCAATTGTAAGGCAATCCGCAATATTCAAATACGTCAGCATGCAACAGGAGACAAAGCTGGTGAATTACAATTGTTTTGTATATCCTGAATTAACATCTAAGGCTGATTTCCATGAACATGGTCTAACATCAATTGTTAGGCAATCCTCACCATTCAACTACTTCAGTATGCAACAGGATACACAGCTGGTGCATTACAATTGTTTTGCCTATCCTGAAATAACATCTAAGGCTGATTTCCATAAACATGGTCTAACATCAATTGTAAGGCAATCCGCACTATTCAAATACTTCAGTATGCAACAGGAGACACAGCTGGTGCATTACAATTGTTTTGTCTATCCTGAATTAACATCTAAGGCTGATTTCCATAAACATGGTCTAACATCAATTGTAAGGCAATCCGCACTATTCAAATACTTCAGTATGCAACAGGAGACACAGCTGGTGCATTACAATTGTTTTGTATATCCAAAAAAACATCTAAGGCTGATTTCCATGAACATGGTCCAAAATCAATTGTTAGGCAATCCTCACCATTCAAATACTTCAGCATGCAACAGGAGACACAGCTGGTGCATTACACTTGTTTTGTCTATCCTGAACTAACATCTAAGGCTGATTTCCATGAACATGGTCTAACATCAATTGTAAGGCAATCCGCACTATTCAAATTCTTCAGTATGCAACAGGAGACACAGCTTGTCCATTACAATGGTTTTGTCTATCCTGAAATAACATCTATGGCTGATTTCTATGAACATGGTCTAGCATCAATTGTAAGGCAATCCGCAATATTCAAATACATCAGCATGCAACAGGAGACAAAGCTGGTGAATTACAATTGTTTTTTCTATCCTGAAATAACATCTAAGGCTGATTTCCATGAACATGGTCTAACATCAATTGTAAAACAATCCGCACTATTCAAATACTTCAGTATGACACAGGAGACACAGCTTGTGAATTACAATTGTTTTGCCTATCATGAAATAACATCTAAAGCCGATTTCCATAAACATGATCCAAAATCAATTGTTAGGCAATCCGAACTATTCAACTACTTCAGTATGCAACAGTAGACACAGCTGGTGCATTACAATTGTTTTGCCTATCATGAAATAACATCTAAGGCTGATTTCCATGAACATGGTCCAAAATCAATTGTTATGCAATCCTCACCATTCAACTACTTCAGTATGCAACAGGAGACACAGCTGGTGCATTACAATTGTTTTGCCTATCATGAAATAACATCTAAGGCTGATTTCCATAAACATGGTCTAACATCAATTGTAAGGCAATCCGCACTATTCAAATACTTCAGTTTGCAACAGGAGACACAGCTGGTGCATTACAATTGTTTTGCCTATCATGAAATAACATCTAAGGCTGATTTCTATGAACATGGTCTAAAATCAATTGTAAGGTAAACCGCACTATTCAAATACTTCAGTATGCAACAGGAGACACAGCTGGTGAATTACAATTGTTTTGCCTATCATGAAATATCATGTAAGGCTGATTTCTATGAACATGGTCAAAAATCAAATGTCAGGCATTCCGCACTATTCAAATATTTCAGCATGCAACAGGAGACAAAGCTGGTGCATTACAATTGTTTTGTCTATCCTGAAATAACATCTAATGCTGATTTCCATAAATCTGATCCAAAATCAATTGTTAGGCAATCCGAACTATTCAACTACTTCAGTATGCAACAGTAGACACAGCTGGTGCATTACAATTATTTTGCCTATCATGAAATAACATCTAAGGCTGATTTCCATGAACATGGTCCAAAATCAATTGTTATGCAATCCTCACCATTCATCTACTTCAGTATGCAACAGGAGACACAGCTGGTGCATTACAATTGTTTTGCCTATCATGAAATAACATCTAAGGCTGATTTCTATGAACATTGTCTAGCTTCAATTGTTAGGCAATCCGCACCATTCAAATACGTCAGCATGCAACAGGATACACAGCTGGTGCATTACAATTGTTTTGTCTATCCTGAAACAACATCTAAGGCTGATTTCCATGAACATGGTCTAACATCATTTGTAAAACAATCCGCACTATTCAAATACTTCAGTATGACACAGGAGACACAGCTGGTGAATTACAATTGTTTTGCCTATCATGAAATAACATCTAAAGCCGATTTCCATAAACATGGTCCAAAATCAATTGTTAGGCAATCCTCACCATTCAAATACTTCAGCATGCAACAGGAGACAAAGCTGGTGCATTACAATTGTGTTGTCTATCCTGAACTAATATCTAAGGCTGATTTCCATGAACATGGTCTAACATCAATTGTAAGGCAATCCGCACTATTCAAATACTTCAGTATGCAACAGGAGACACAGCTTGTCCATTACAATGGTTTTGTCTATCCTGAAATAACATCTATGGCTGATTTCTATGAACATGGTCTAGCATCAATTGTAAGGCAATCCTCACCATTCAACTACTTCAGTATGCAACAGGATACACAGCTGGTGCATTACAATTGTTTTGCCTATCATGAAATAACATCTAAGGCTGATTTCCATAAACATGGTCTAACATAAATTGTAAGGCAATCCGCACTATTCAAATACTTCAGTATGCAACAGGAGACACAGCTGGTTCATTACAATTGTTTTGTATATCCAAAAAAAACATCTAAGGCTGATTTCCATGAACATGGTCCAAAATCAATTGTTAGGCAATCCTCACCATTCAAATACTTCAGCATGCAACAGGAGACACAGCTGGTGCATTACACTTGTTTTGTCTATCCTGAACTAACATCTAAGGCTGATTTCCATGAACATGGTCTAACATCAATTGTAAGGCAATCCGCACTATTCAAATTCTTCAGTATGCAACAGGAGACACAGCTTGTCCATTACAATGGTTTTGTCTATCCTGAAATAACATCTATGGCTGATTTCTATGAACATGGTCTAGCATCAATTGTAAGGCAATCCGCAATATTCAAATACATCAGCATGCAACAGGAGACAAAGCTGGTGAATTACAATTGTTTTTTCTATCCTGAAATAACATCTAAGGCTGATTTCCATGAACATGGTCTAACATCAATTGTAAAACAATCCGCACTATTCAAATACTTCAGTATGACACAGGAGACACAGCTTGTGAATTACAATTGTTTTGCCTATCATGAAATAACATCTAAAGCCGATTTCCATAAACATGATCCAAAATCAATTGTTAGGCAATCCGAACTATTCAACTAC
The DNA here is from genome assembly GCA_030435695.1 of Brachymystax lenok tsinlingensis. Classification (NCBI taxonomy): domain Eukaryota; kingdom Metazoa; phylum Chordata; class Actinopteri; order Salmoniformes; family Salmonidae; genus Brachymystax; species Brachymystax lenok. The sequence continues at coordinate 44,253,893 of CM059791.1, forward strand.
TTCAGTATGCAACAGGAGACACAGCTGGTGCATTACAATTGTTTTGCCTATCATGAAATAACATCTAAGGCTGATTTCCATGAACATGGTCCAAAATCAATTGTTATGCAATCCTCACCATTCAACTACTTCAGTATGCAACAGGAGACACAGCTGGTGCATTACAATTGTTTTGCCTATCATGAAATAACATCTAAGGCTGATTTCCATAAACATGGTCTAACATCAATTGTAAGGCAATCCGCACTATTCAAATACTTCAGTTTGCAACAGGAGACACAGCTGGTGCATTACAATTGTTTTGCCTATCATGAAATAACATCTAAGGCTGATTTCTATGAACATGGTCTAAAATCAATTGTAAGGTAAACCGCACTATTCAAATACTTCAGTATGCAACAGGAGACACAGCTGGTGAATTACAATTGTTTTGCCTATCATGAAATATCATGTAAGGCTGATTTCTATGAACATGGTCAAAAATCAAATGTCAGGCATTCCGCACTATTCAAATATTTCAGCATGCAACAGGAGACAAAGCTGGTGCATTACAATTGTTTTGTCTATCCTGAAATAACATCTAATGCTGATTTCCATAAATCTGATCCAAAATCAATTGTTAGGCAATCCGAACTATTCAACTACTTCAGTATGCAACAGTAGACACAGCTGGTGCATTACAATTATTTTGCCTATCATGAAATAACATCTAAGGCTGATTTCCATGAACATGGTCCAAAATCAATTGTTATGCAATCCTCACCATTCATCTACTTCAGTATGCAACAGGAGACACAGCTGGTGCATTACAATTGTTTTGCCTATCATGAAATAACATCTAAGGCTGATTTCTATGAACATTGTCTAGCTTCAATTGTTAGGCAATCCGCACCATTCAAATACGTCAGCATGCAACAGGATACACAGCTGGTGCATTACAATTGTTTTGTCTATCCTGAAACAACATCTAAGGCTGATTTCCATGAACATGGTCTAACATCATTTGTAAAACAATCCGCACTATTCAAATACTTCAGTATGACACAGGAGACACAGCTGGTGAATTACAATTGTTTTGCCTATCATGAAATAACATCTAAAGCCGATTTCCATAAACATGGTCCAAAATCAATTGTTAGGCAATCCTCACCATTCAAATACTTCAGCATGCAACAGGAGACAAAGCTGGTGCATTACAATTGTTTTGTCTATCCTGAACTAATATCTAAGGCTGATTTCCATGAACATGGTCTAACATCAATTGTAAGGCAATCCGCACTATTCAAATACTTCAGTATGCAACAGGAGACACAGCTTGTCCATTACAATGGTTTTGTCTATCCTGAAATAACATCTATGGCTGATTTCTATGAACATGGTCTAGCATCAATTGTAAGGCAATCCTCACCATTCAACTACTTCAGTATGCAACAGGATACACAGCTGGTGCATTACAATTGTTTTGCCTATCATGAAATAACATCTAAGGCTGATTTCCATAAACATGGTCTAACATAAATTGTAAGGCAATCCGCACTATTCAAATACTTCAGTATGCAACAGGAGACACAGCTGGTTCATTACAATTGTTTTGTATATCCAAAAAAACCATCTAAGGCTGATTTCCATGAACATGGTCCAAAATCAATTGTTATGCAATCCTCACCATTCAACTACTTCAGTATGCAACAGGAGACACAGCTGGTGCATTACAATTGTTTTGCCTATCATGAAATAACATCTAAGGCTGATTTCCATGAACATGGTCTAACGTCAATTGTAAGGCAATCCGCACTATTCAACGACCTCAGTATAAAACAGTACACACAGCATGTCCATTAAATTGTTTTGTCTATCCTGAAAAAAGATCTAAGGCTGATTTCTATGAACATGGTCTAGCATCAATTGTTATGCAATCCGCACCATTAAAATACGTCAGCATGCAACAGGATACACAGCTGGTGCATTACAATTGTTTTGTCTATCCTGAAATAACATCTAAGGCTGATTTCCATGAACATGGTCTAACATCAATTGTAAGGCAATCCGCACTATTCAAATACTTCAGAATGACACAGCAGACACAGCTGGTAAATTACAATTTTTTTGCCTATCATGAAATAACATCTAAAGCTGATTTCCATAAACATGATCCAAAATCAATTGTTAGGCAATCCGAACTATTCAACTACTTCAGTATGCAACAGTAGACACAGCTGGTGCATTACAATTGTTTTGCCTATCATGAAATAACATCTAAGGCTGATTTCCATGAACATGGTCTAACATCAATTGTAAGGCAATCCGCACTATTCAAATACTTCAGTATGCAACAGGAGACACATCTATGGCTGATTTCTATGAACATGGTCTAGCATCAATTGTAAGGCAATCCGCACCATTCAAAAACGTCAGCATGCAACAAGATACAAAGCTGGTGCATTACAATTGTTTTGTCTATCCTGAAATAACATCTAAGGCTGATTTCCATAAACATGGTCTAACATCAATTTTAAGGCAATCCGCACTATTCAAATACTTCAGTATGCAATAGGAGACACAGCTGGTGCATTACAATTGTTTTGTCTATCCTGAATTAACATCTAAGGCTGATTTCCATAAACATGGTCTAACATCAATTGTAAGGCAATCCGCACTATTCAAATACTTCAGTATGCAATAGGAGACACAGCTGGTGAATTACAATTGTTTTGGCTATCATGAAATAACATGTAAGATTGATTTCCATGAACATGGTCCAAAATCAATTGTTCGGCAATCCGCACTATTCAAATACTTCAGTATGACACAGGAGACACAGCTGGTGAATTACAATTGTTTTACCTATCATGAAATAACATCTAAAGCTGATTTCCATAAACATGATTCAAAATCAATTGTTAGACAATCCGCACTATTCAACTACTTCAGTATGCAACAGGAGACACAGCTGGTGCATTACAATTGTTTTGCCTATCATGAAATAACATCTAAGGCTGATTTCCATGAACATGGTCCAAAATCAATTGTTATGCAATCCTCACCATTCAAATACTTCAGTATGCAACAGGAGACACAGCTGGTGCATTACAATTGTTTTGCCTATCATGAAATAACATCTAAGGCTGATTTCCATAAACATGGTCTAACATCAATTGTAAGGCAATCCGCACTATTCAAATACTTCAGTATGCAACGGGAGACACAGCTGGTGCATTACAATTGTTTTGCCTATCATGAAATAACATCTAAGGCTGATTTCTATGAACATGGTCTAAAATCAATTGTAAGGCAATCCGCACTATTCAAATACTTCAGTATGCAACAGGAGACACAGCTGGTGAATTACAATTGTTTTGCCTATCATGAAATAACATGTAAGGCTGATTTCCATGAACATGGTCAAAAATCAAATGTCAGGCATTCCGCACTATTCAAATATTTCAGCATGCAACAGGAGACAAAGCTGGTGCATTACAATTGTTTTGTATATCCTGAAATAACATCTAATGCTGATTTCCATAAATCTGATCCAAAATCAATTGTTAGGCAATCCGAACTATTCAACTACTTCAGCATGCAACAGTAGACACAGCTGGTGCATTACAATTATTTTGCCTATCATGAAATAACATCTAAGGCTGATTTCCATGAACATGGTCCAAAATCCATTGTTATGCAATCCTCACCATTCATCTACTTCAGTATGCAACAGGAGACACAGCTGGTGCATTACAATTGTTTTGCCTATCATGAAATAACATCTAAGGCTGATTTCTATGAACATGGTCTAGCTTCAATTGTTAGGCAATCCGCACCATTCAAATACGTCAGCATGCAACAGGATACACAGCTGGTGCATTACAATTGTTTTGTCTATCCTGAAACAACATCTAAGGCTGATTTCCATGAACATGGTCTAACATCATTTGTAAAACAATCCGCACTATTCAAATACTTCAGTATGACACAGGAGACACAGCTGGTGAATTACAATTGTTTTGCCTATCATGAAATAACATCTAAAGCCGATTTCCATAAACATGGTCCAAAATCAATTGTTAGGCAATCCTCACCATTCAAATACTTCAGCATGCAACAGGAGACAAAGCTGGTGCATTACAATTGTTTTGTCTATCCTGAACTAATATCTAAGGCTGATTTCCATGAACATGGTCTAACATCAATTGTAAGGCAATCCGCACTATTCAAATACTTCAGTATGCAACAGGAGACACAGCTTGTCCATTACAATGGTTTTGTCTATCCTGAAATAACATCTATGGCTGATTTCTATGAACATGGTCTAGCATCAATTGTAAGGCAATCCTCACCATTCAACTACTTCAGTATGCAACAGGATACACAGCTGGTGCATTACAATTGTTTTGCCTATCATGAAATAACATCTAAGGCTGATTTCCATGAACATGGTCCAAAATCAATTGTTAGGCAATCCTCACCATTCAAATACTTCAGCATGCAACAGGAGACAAAGCTGGTGCATTACAATTGTTTTGTCTATCCTGAAATAACATCTAAGGCTGATTTCCATGAACATGGTCCAAAATCAATTGTTAGGCAATCCTCACCATTCAACTACTTCAGTATGCAACAGGAGACACAGCTGGTGCATTACAATTGTTTTGCCTATCATGAAATAACATCTAAGGCTGATTTCCATGAACATGGTCTAACGTCAATTGTAAGGCAATCCGCACTATTCAACGACCTCAGTATAAAACAGTAGACACAGCATGTCCATTAAATTGTTTTGTCTATCCTGAAAAAACATCTAAGGCTGATTTCTATGAACATGGTCTAGCATCAATTGTTATGCAATCCGCACCATTAAAATACGTCAGCATGCAACAGGATACACAGCTGGTGCATTACAATTGTTTTGTCTATCCTGAAATAACATCTAAGGCTGATTTCCATGAACATGGTCTAACATCAATTGTAAGGCAATCCGCACTATTCAAATACTTCAGTATGCAACAGGAGACACATCTATGGCTGATTTCTATGAACATGGTCTAGCATCAATTGTAAGGCAATCCGCACCATTCAAAAACGTCAGCATGCAACAAGATACAAAGCTGGTGCATTACAATTGTTTTGTCTATCCTGAAATAACATCTAAGGCTGATTTCCATAAACATGGTCTAACATCAATTTTAAGGCAATCCGCACTATTCAAATACTTCAGTATGCAATAGGAGACACAGCTGGTGCATTACAATTGTTTTGTCTATCCTGAATTAACATCTAAGGCTGATTTCCATAAACATGGTCTAACATCAATTGTAAGGCAATCCGCACTATTCAAATACTTCAGTATGCAATAGGAGACACAGCTGGTGAATTACAATTGTTTTGGCTATCATGAAATAACATGTAAGATTGATTTCCATGAACATGGTCCAAAATCAATTGTTCGGCAAATCGCACTATTCAAATACTTCAGTATGACACAGGAGACACAGCTGGTGAATTACAATTGTTTTACCTATCATGAAATAACATCTAAAGCTGATTTCCATAAACATGATTCAAAATCAATTGTTAGACAATCCGCACTATTCAAATACTTCAGTATGACACAGGAGACACAGCTTGTGAATTACAATTGTTTTGCCTATCATGAAATAACATCTAAAGCCGATTTCCATAAACATGATCCAAAATCAATTGTTAGGCAATCCGAACTATTCAACTACTTCAGTATGCAACAGGAGACACAGCTGGTGCATTACAATTGTTTTGCCTATCATGAAATAACATCTAAGGCTGATTTCCATGAACATGGTCCAAAATCAATTGTTATGCAATCCTCACCATTCAACTACTTCAGTATGCAACAGGAGACACAGCTGGTGCATTACAATTGTTTTGCCTATCATGAAATAACATCTAAGGCTGATTTCCATAAACATGGTCTAACATCAATTGTAAGGCAATCCGCACTATTCAAATACTTCAGTATGCAACAGGAGACACAGCTGGTGCATTACAATTGTTTTGCCTATCATGAAATAACATCTAAGGCTGATTTCTATGAACATGGTCTAAAATCAATTGTAAGGCAATCCGCACTATTCAAATACTTCAGTATGCAACAGGAGACACAGCTGGTGAATTACAATTGTTTTGCCTATCATGAAATAACATGTAAGGCTGATTTCCATGAACATGGTCAAAAATCAAATGTCAGGCATTCCGCACCATTCAAATATTTCAGCATGCAACAGGAGACAAAGCTGGTGCATTACAATTGTTTTGTATATCCTGAAATAACATCTAATGCTGATTTCCATAAATCTGATCCAAAATCAATTGTTAGGCAATCCGAACTATTCAACTACTTCAGTATGCAACAGTAGACACAGCTGGTGCATTACAATTATTTTGCCTATCATGAAATAACATCTAAGGCTGATTTCCATGAACATGGTCCAAAATCAATTGTTATGCAATCCTCACCATTCATCTACTTCAGTATGCAACAGGAGACACAGATGGTGCATTACAATTGTTTTGCCTATCATGAAATAACATCTAAGGCTGATTTCTATGAACATGGTCTAGCTTCAATTGTTAGGCAATCCGCACCATTCAAATACGTCAGCATGCAACAGGATACACAGCTGGTGCATTACAATTGTTTTGTCTATCCTGAAACAACATCTAAGGCTGATTTCCATGAACATGGTCTAACATCATTTGTAAAACAATCCGCACTATTCAAATACTTCAGTATGACACAGGAGACACAGCTGGTGAATTACAATTGTTTTGCCTATCATGAAATAACATCTAAAGCCGATTTCCATAAACATGGTCCAAAATCAATTGTTAGGCAATCCTCACCATTCAAATACTTCAGCATGCAACAGGAGACAAAGCTGGTGCATTACAATTGTTTTGTCTATCCTGAACTAATATCTAAGGCTGATTTCCATGAACATGGTCTAACATCAATTGTAAGGCAATCCGCACTATTCAAATACTTCAGTATGCAACAGGAGACACAGCTTGTCCATTACAATGGTTTTGTCTATCCTGAAATAACATCTATGGCTGATTTCTATGAACATGGTCTAGCATCAATTGTAAGGCAATCCTCACCATTCAACTACTTCAGTATGCAACAGGATACACAGCTGGTGCATTACAATTGTTTTGCCTATCATGAAATAACATCTAAGGCTGATTTCCATAAACATGGTCTAACATAAATTGTAAGGCAATCCGCACTATTCAAATACTTCAGTATGCAACAGGAGACACAGCTGGTTCATTACAATTGTTTTGTATATCCAAAAAAAACATCTAAGGCTGATTTCCATGAACATGGTCCAAAATCAATTGTTAGGCAATCCTCACCATTCAAATACTTCAGCATGCAACAGGAGACAAAGCTGGTGCATTACAATTGTTTTGTCTATCCTGAAATAACATCTAAGGCTGATTTCCATGAACATGGTCCAAAATCAATTGTTATGCAATCCTCACCATTCAACTACTTCAGTATGCAACAGGAGACACAGCTGGTGCATTACAATTGTTTTGCCTATCATGAAATAACATCTAAGGCTGATTTCCATGAACATGGTCTAACGTCAATTGTAAGGCAATCCGCACTATTCAACGACCTCAGTATAAAACAGTAGACACAGCATGTCCATTAAATTGTTTTGTCTATCCTGAAAAAACATCTAAGGCTGATTTCTATGAACATGGTCTAGCATCAATTGTTATGCAATCCGCACCATTAAAATACGTCAGCATGCAACAGGATACACAGCTGGTGCATTACAATTGTTTTGTCTATCCTGAAATAACATCTAAGGCTGATTTCCATGAACATGGTCTAACATCAATTCTAAGGCAATCTGCACTATTCAAATACTTCAGTATGCAAAAGGAGACACATCTATGGCTGATTTCTATGAACATGGTCTAGCATCAATTGTTAGGCAATCCGCACCATTCAAAAACGTCAGCATGCAACAGGATACACAGCTGGTGCATTACAAATGTTTTGTCTATCCTGAAATAACATCTAAGGCTGATTTCCATAAACATGGTCTAACATCAATTTTAAGGCAATCCGCACTATTCAAATACTTCAGTATGCAATAGGAGACACAGCTGGTGCATTACAATTGTTTTGTCTATCCTGAATTAACATCTAAGGCTGATTTCCATAAACATGGTCTAACATCAATTGTAAGGCAATCCGCACTATTCAAATACTTCAGTATGCAACAGGAGACACAGCTGGTGAATTACAATTGTTTTGGCTATCATGAAATAACATGTAAGATTGATTTCCATGAACATGGTCCAAAATCAATTGTTAGGCAATCCGCACTATTCAAGTACTTCAGTATGACACAGGAGACACAGCTGGTGAATTACAATTGTTTTGCCTATCATGAAATAACATCTAAAGCTGATTTCCATAAACATGATCCAAAATCAATTGTTAGGCAATCCGAACTATTCAACTACTTCAGTATGCAACAGGAGACACAGCTGGTTTATTACAATTGTTTTGCCTATCATGAAATAACATCTAAGGCTGATTTCCAGGAACATGGTCTAACATCAATTGTAAGGCAATCCGCATTATTCAACAACCTCAGTATGCAACAGTAGACACAGCATGTCCATTACAATTGTTTTGTCTATCCTGAAAAAACATCTAAGGCTGATTTCTATGAACATGGTCTAGCATCATTTGTTAGGCAATCCGCAACATTCAAATACGTCAGCATGCAACAGGATACACAGCTGGTGCATTACAATTGTTTTGTCTATCCTGAAAGAACATCTGAAGCTGATTTCCATGAACATGGTCTAACATCAATTGTAAGGCAATCCGCACTATTCAAATACTTCAGTATGCAACAGGAGACACATCTATGGCTGATTTCTATGAACATGGTCTAGCATCAATTGTTAGGCAATCCGCACCATTCAAAAACGTCAGCATGCAACAGGATACACAGCTGGTGCATTACAATTGTTTTGTCTATCTTGAAATAACATCCTAAGGCTGATTTCCATACACATCGTCTGACATCAATTGTAAGGCAATCCGAACTATTCAACTACTTCAGTATGCAACAGGAGACACAGCTGGTGCATTACAATTGTTTTGTCTATCCTGAAAGAACATCTGAAGCTGATTTCCATGAACATGGTCTAACATCAATTGTAAGGCAATCCGCACTATTCAAATACTTCAGTATGCAACAGGAGACACATCTATGGCTGATTTCCATGAACATGGTCTAACATCAATTGTAAGGCAATCCGCACTATTAAAATAATTTTGAATGCAACAGGATAAACACCTGGTGCATTACAATTGTTTTGTCTATCCTGAAATAACATCTAAGGCTGATTTCCATGAACATGGTCTAACATCAATTCTAAGGCAATCTGCACTATTCAAATACTTCAGTATGCAAAAGGAGACACATCTATGGCTGATTTCTATGAACATGGTCTAGCATCAATTGTTAGGCAATCCGCACCATTCAAAAACGTCAGCATGCAACAGGATACACAGCTGGTGCATTACAATTGTATTGTCTATCCTGAAATAACATCTAAGGCTGATTTCCATAAACATGGTCTAACATCAATTTTAAGGCAATCCGCACTATTCAAATACTTCAGTATGCAATAGGAGACACAGCTGGTGCATTACAATTGTTTTGTCTATCCTGAATTAACATCTAAGGCTGATTTCCATAAACATGGTCTAACATCAATTGTAAGGCAATCCGCACTATTCAAATACTTCAGTATGCAACAGGAGACACAGCTGGTGAATTACAATTGTTTTGGCTATCATGAAATAACATGTAAGATTGATTTCCATGAACATGGTCCAAAATCAATTGTTAGGCAATCCGCACTATTCAAGTACTTCAGTATGACACAGGAGACACAGCTGGTGAATTACAATTGTTTTGCCTATCATGAAATAACATCTAAAGCTGATTTCCATAAACATGATCCAAAATCAATTGTTAGGCAATCCGAACTATTCAACTACTTCAGTATGCAACAGGAGACACAGCTGGTTTATTACAATTGTTTTGCCTATCATGAAATAACATCTAAGGCTGATTTCCATGAACATGGTCTAACATCAATTGTAAGGCAATCCGCATTATTCAACGACCTCAGTATGCAACAGTAGACACAGCATGTCCATTACAATTGTTTTGTCTATCCTGAAAAAACATCTAAGGCTGAATTCTATGAACATGGTCTAACATCAATTGTTAGGCAATCCGCAACATTCAAATACGTCAGCATGCAACAGGATACACAGATGGTGCATTACAATTGTTTTGTCTATCCTGAAAGAACATCTGAAGCTGATTTCCATGAACATGGTCTAACATCAATTGTAAAGCAATCCACACTATTCAAATACTTCAGTATGACACAGGAGACACAGCTGGTGAATTACAATTGTTTTGTCTATCCTGAAATAACATCTAAGGCTGATTTCCATGAACATGGTCTAACATCAATTGTAAGGCAATCCGCACTATTCAAATACTTCAGTATGCAACAGGAGACACATCTATGGCTGATTTCTATGAACATGGTCTAGCATGAATTGTTCGGCAATCCGCACCATTCAAAAACGTCAGCATGCAACAGGATACACAGCTGGTGCATTACAATTGTTTTGTCTATCCTGAAATAACATCTAAGGCTGATTTCCATAAACATGGTCTAACATCAATTTTAAGGCAATCCGCACTATTCAAATACTTCAGTATGCAATAGGAGACACAGCTGGTGCATTACAATTGTTTTGTCTATCCTGAATTAACATCTAAGGCTGATTTCCATAAACATGGTCTAACATCAATTGTAAGGCAATCCGCACTATTCAAATACTTCAGTATGCAACAGGAGACACACCTGGTGAATTACAATTGTTTTGGCTATCATGAAATAACATGTAAGATTGATTTCCATGAACATGGTCCAAAATTAATTGTAAAGCAATCCGCACTATTCAAATACTTCAGTATGACACAGGAGACACAGCTGGTGAATTACAATTGTTTTGCCTGTCATGAAATAACATCTAAAGCTGATTTCCATAAACATGATCCAAAATCAATTGTTAGGCAATCCGAACTATTCAACTACTTCAGTATGCAACAGGAGACACAGCTGGTTTATTACAATTGTTTTGCCTAACATGAAATAACATCTAAGGCTGATTTCCATGAACATGGTCTAACATCAATTGTAAGGCAATCCGCACTATTCAACGACCTCAGTATGCAACAGTAGACAAAGTATGTCCATTACAATTGTTTTGTCTATCCTGAAAAAACATCTAAGGCTTATTTCTATGAACATGGTCTAGCATCAATTGTTAGGCAATCCGCACCATTCAAAAACGTCAGCATGCAACAGGATACACAGCTGGTGCATTACAATTGTTTTGTCTATCCTGAAATAACATCTAAGGCTGATTTCCATAAACATGGTCTAACATCAATTTTAAGGCAATCTGCACTATTCAAATACTTCAGTATGCAACAGGAGACACAGCTTGTCCATTACAATGGTTTTGTCTATCATGAAATAACATATATGGCTGATTTCTATGAACATGGAATAGCATCAATTGTTAGGCAATCCGCACCATTCAAATACGTCAGCATGCAACAGGATACACAGCTGGGGCATTACAATTGTTTTGTCTATCCTGAATTAACATCTAAGGCTGATTTCCATAAACATGGTCTGACATCAATTGTAAAGCAATCCGCACTATTCAAATACTTCAGAATGACACAGCAGACACAGCTGGTGAATTACAATTGTTTTGCCTATCATGAAATAACATCTAAAGCTGAATTCCATAAACATGATCCAAAATCAATTGTTAGGCAATCCGAACTATTCAACTACTTCAGTATGCAACAGTAGACACAGCTGGTGCATTACAATTGTTTTGCCTATCATGAAATAACATCTAAGGCTGATATCCATGAACATGGTCCAAAATCAATTGTAATGCAATCGGCACTATTCAAATGCTTCAGTATGCAACAGGAGACACAGCTTGTCCATTACAATGGTTTTGTCTATCCTGAAATAACATGTAAGGCTGATTTCTATGAAGATGGACTAGCATCAATTGTTAGGCAATCCGCACCATTCAAATACGTCAGCATGCAACAGGATACACAGCTGGTGAATTACAATTGTTTTGTCTATCCTGAAATAACATCTAAGGCTGATTTCCATGAACATGGTCTAACATCAATTCTAAGGCAATCCGCACTATTCAAATACTTCAGTATGCAACAGGAGACACACCTGGTGAATTACAATTGTTTTGGCTATCATTAAATAACATGTAAGATTGATTTCCATGAACATGGTCCAAAATCAATTGTAAGGCAATCCGCACTATTCAAATACTTCAGTATGACACAGGAGACACAGCTGGTGAATTACAATTGTTTTGCCTATCATGAAATAACATCTAAAGCTGATTTCCATAAACATGATCCAAAATCAATTGTTAGGCAATCCGAACTATTCAAATACTTCAGTATGCAACAGGAGACACAGCTGGTTTATTACAATTGTTTTGCCTAACATGAAATAACATCTAAGGCTGATTTCCATGAACATGGTCTAACATCAATTGTAAGGCAATCCGCACTATTCAACGACCTCAGTACGCAACAGTAGACAAAGCATGTCCATTACAATTGTTTTGTCTATCCTGAAAAAACATCTAAGGCTGATTTCTATGAACATGATCTAGCATCAATTGTTAGGCAATCCGCAACATTCAAATACGTCAGCATGCAACAGAATACACAGCTGGTGCATTACAATTGTTTTGTCTATCCTGAAATAACATCTAAGGCTGATTTCCATGAACATGGTCTAACATCAATTGTAAGGCAATCCGCACTATTCAAATACTTCAGTATGCAACAGGAGACACATCTATGGCTGATTTCTATGAACATGGAATAGCATCAATTGTTAGGCAATCCGCACCATTCAGATACGTCAGCATGCAACAGGATACACAGCTGGGGCATTACAATTGTTTTGTCTATCCTGAATTAACATCTAAGGCTGATTTCCATAAACATGGTCTGACATCAATTGTAAAGCAATCCGCACTATTCAAATACTTCAGAATGACACAGCAGACACAGCTGGTGAATTACAATTGTTTTGCCTATCATGAAATAACATCTAAAGCTGATTTCCATAAACATGATCCAAAATCAATTGTTAGGCAATCCGAACTATTCAACTACTTCAGTATGCAACAGTAGACACAGCTGGTGCATTACAATTGTTTTGCCTATCATGAAATAACATCTAAGGCTGATATCCATGAACATGGTCCAAAATCAATTGTTATGCAATCGGCACTATTCAAATGCTTCAGTATGCAACAGGAGACACAGCTTGTCCATTACAATGGTTTTGTCTATCCTGAAATAACATCTATGGCTGATTTCTATGAAGATGGACTAGCATCAATTGTTAGGCAATCCGCACCATTCAAATACGTCAGCATGCAACAGGATACACAGCTGGTGCATTACAATTGTTTTGTCTATCCTGAAATAACATCTAAGGCTGATTTCCATGAACATGGTCTAACATCAATTCTAAGGCAATCCGCACTATTCAAATACTTCAGTATGCAACAGGAGACACACCTGGTGAATTACAATTGTTTTGGCTATCATTAAATAACATGTAAGATTGATTTCCATGAACATGGTCCAAAATCAATTGTAAGGCAATCCGCACTATTCAAATACTTCAGTATGACACAGGAGACACAGCTGGTGAATTACAATTGTTTTGCCTATCATGAAATAACATCTAAAGCTGATTTCCATAAACATGATCCAAAATCAATTGTTAGGCAATCCGAACTATTCAAATACTTCAGTATGCAACAGGAGACACAGCTGGTTTATTACAATTGTTTTGCCTATCATGAAATAACATCTAAGGCTGATTTCCATGAACATGGTCTAACATCAATTGTAAGGCAATCCGCACTATTCAACGACCTCAGTATGCAACAGTAGACAAAGCATGTCCATTACAATTGTTTTGTCTATCCTGAAAAAACATCTAAGGCTGATTTCTATGAACATGATCTAGCATCAATTGTTAGGCAATCCGCAACATTCAAATACGTCAGCATGCAACAGAATACACAGCTGGTGCATTACAATTGTTTTGTCTATCCTGAAATAACATCTAAGGCTGATTTCCATGAACATGGTCTAACATCAATTGTAAGGCAATCCGCACTATTCAAATACTTCAGTATGCAACAGGAGACACATCTATGGCTGATTTCTATGAACATGGAATAGCATCAATTGTTAGGCAATCCGCACCATTCAGATACGTCAGCATGCAACAGGATACACAGCTGGGGCATTACAATTGTTTTGTCTATCCTGAATTAACATCTAAGGCTGATTTCCATAAACATGGTCTGACATCAATTGTAAAGCAATCCGCACTATTCAAATACTTCAGAATGACACAGCAGACACAGCTGGTGAATTACAATTGTTTTGCCTATCATGAAATAACATCTAAAGCTGATTTCCATAAACATGATCCAAAATCAATTGTTAGGCAATCCGAACTATTCAACTACTTCAGTATGCAACAGTAGACACAGCTGGTGCATTACAATTGTTTTGCCTATCATGAAATAACATCTAAGGCTGATATCCATGAACATGGTCCAAAATCAATTGTTATGCAATCGGCACTATTCAAATGCTTCAGTATGCAACAGGAGACACAGCTTGTCCATTACAATGGTTTTGTCTATCCTGAAATAACATCTATGGCTGATTTCTATGAAGATGGACTAGCATCAATTGTTAGGCAATCCGCACCATTCAAATACGTCAGCATGCAACAGGATACACAGCTGGTGCATTACAATTGTTTTGTCTATCCTGAAATAACATCTAAGGCTGATTTCCATGAACATGGTCTAACATCAATTCTAAGGCAATCCGCACTATTCAAATACTTCAGTATGCAACAGGAGACACACCTGGTGAATTACAATTGTTTTGGCTATCATTAAATAACATGTAAGATTGATTTCCATGAACATGGTCCAAAATCAATTGTAAGGCAATCTGCACTATTCAAATACTTCAGTATGACACAGGAGACACAGCTGGTTTATTACAATTGTTTTGCCTAACTTGAAATAACATCTAAGGCTGATTTCCATGAACATGGTCTAACATCAATTGTAAGGCAATCCGCACTATTCAACGACCTCAGTACGCAACAGTAGACAAAGCATGTCCATTACAATTGTTTTGTCTATCCTGAAAAAACATCTAAGGCTGATTTCTATGAACATGATCTAGCATCAATTGTTAGGCAATCCGCAACATTCAAATACGTCAGCATGCAACAGAATACACAGCTGGTGCATTACAATTGTTTTGTCTATCCTGAAATAACATCTAAGGCTGATTTCCATGAACATGGTCTAACATCAATTGTAAGGCAATCCGCACTATTCAAATACTTCAGTATGCAACAGGAGACACAGCTTGTCCATTACAATGGTTTTGTCTATCATGAAATAACATCTAAGGCTGATTTCCATGAACATGGTCTAACATCAATTTTAAGGCAATCCGCACTATTCAAATACTTCAGAATGACACAGCAGACACAGCTGGTGAATTACAATTGTTTTTCATATCATGAAATAACATCTAAAGCTGATTTCCATAAACATGATCCAATATCAATTGTTAGGCAATCTTAAAAATTCAACTACTTCAGTATGCAACAGTAGACACAGCTGGTGCATTACAATTGTTTTGCCTATCATGAAATAACATCTAAGGCTGATTTCCATGAACATGGTCCAAAATCAATTGTTAGGCAATCCGAACTTTTCAACTACTTCAGTATGCAACAGTAGACACAGCTGGTGCATTACAATTGTTTTGTCTATCTTGAAATAACATCTATGGCTGATTTCTATGAACATGGACTAGCATCAATTGTTAGGCAATCCGCACCATTCAAATACGTCAGCATGCAACAGGATACACAGCTGGTGCATTACAATTGTTTTGTCTATCCTCAAACAACATCTAAGGCTGATTTCCATGAACATGGTCTAACATCAATTGTATGGCAATTCGCACCATTCAAATACTTCAGCACGCAACAGGAGACACAGCTGGTGCATTACAATTGATTTGCCTATCATGAAATAACATCTAAGGCTGATTTCTATGAACATGGTCCAGCTTCAATTGTTAGGCAATCCGCACCATTCAAATACAACAGCATGCAACAGGATACACAGCTGGTGCATTACAATTGTTTTGTCTATCCTGAAATAACATCCTAAGGCTGATTTCCATATACATCGTCTGACATCAATTGTAAGGCAATCCGAACTATTCAACTACTTCAGTATGCAACAGGATACACAGCTGGTGCATTACACTTGTTTTGTCTATCCTGAAATAACATCTAAGGCTGATTTCCATGAACATGGTCTAACTTCAATTCTAAGGCAATCTGCACTATTCAAATACTTCAGTATGCAACAGGAGGACACAGCTGGTGAATTACAATTGTTCTGCATATCATGAAATAACATCTAAAGCTGATATCCATAAACCTGATCCAAAATCAATTGTTAGGCAATCGGCACTATTCAAATGCTTCAGTATGCAACAGGAGACACAGCTTGTCCATTACAATGGTTTTGTCTATCCTGAAATAACATCTATGGCTGATTTCTATGAACATGGACTAGCATCAATTGTTAGGCAATCCGCACCATTCAAATACGTCAGCATGCAACAGGATACACAGCTGGTGCATTACAATTGTTTTGTCTATCCTGAAACAACATCTAAGGCTGATTTCCATGAACATGGTCTAACATCAATTGTAAGGCAATCCGCACTATTCAAATACTTCAGTATGCAACAGGAGACACACCTGGTGAATTACAATTGTTTTGGCTATCATGAAATAACATGTAAGATTGATTTCCATGAACATGGTCCAAAATCAATTGTTAGGCAATCCGCACTATTCAAATACTTCAGTATGACACAGGAGACACAGCTGGTGAATTACAATTGTTTTGCCTATCATGAAATAACATCTAAAGCTGATTTCCATAAACATGATCCAAAATCAATTGTTAGGCAATCCGAACTATTCAACTACTTCAGTATGCAACAGTAGACACAGCTGGTGCATTACAATTGTTTTGCCTATCATGAAATAACATCTAAGGCTGATATCCATGAACATGGTCCAAAATCAATTGTTATGCAATCGGCACTATTCAAATGCTTCAGTATGCAACAGGAGACACAGCTTGTCCATTACAATGGTTTTGTCTATCCTGAAATAACATCTATGGCTGATTTCTATGAAGATGGACTAGCATCAATTGTTAGGCAATCCGCACCATTCAAATACGTCAGCATGCAACAGGATACACAGCTGGTGCATTACAATTGTTTTGTCTATCCTGAAATAACATCTAAGGCTGATTTCCATGAACATGGTCTAACATCAATTCTAAGGCAATCCGCACTATTCAAATACTTCAGTATGCAACAGGAGACACAGCTTGTGCATTACAATTGTTTTGTCTATCCTGAAATAACATCCAAGGCTGATTTCCATGAACATGGTCTAGCATCAATTGTTATGCAATCTAAGGCTGATTTCAATGAATATTGTCTAACATCAATTTTAAGGCAATCCGCACTATTCAACTACTTCAGTATGCAACAGGAGACACAGCTGGTGCATTACAATAGTTTTGTCTATCCTGAAATAACATCTAAGGCTGATTTCCATGAACGTGATCAATAATCAATTGTTAGGCAATCCTCACCATTCAAATACTTCAGCATGCAACAGGAGACACAGCTGGTTCATTACAATAGTTTTGTCTATCTTGAAATAACATCTAAGGCTGATTTCCATGAACATGGTCAAAAATCAATTGTTAGGCAATCCTCACCATTCAAATACTTCAGCATGCAACAAGAGACACAGCTGGTGCATTACAATTGTGCAACTACCTCGGGCAATCCGCACTTAACCCTAACCCTACCCCAACCCCTAACCCCAACCCTAACCCTAACCTTAACCCTACCCCTACCCCTAACCCTAACCCCAACCCTAACCCTAACCCTAACCCTAACCCTACCCCTACCCCTACCCCTAACTAACCCTAACCCTATTTCCATAACATCACCAATCAAAATGAATTGTTAGACAATCCGAACTATTCAACTACTTCAGTATGCAACAGGAGACACAGCTTGTCCATTACAATGGTTTTGTCGATCCTGAAATAACATCTATGGCTGATTTCTTTGAACATGGTCTAGCATCAATTGTTAGGCAATCCACACCATTCAAATACGTCAGCATGCAACAGGATACACAGCTGGTGCATTACAATTGTTTTGCCTATCATGAAATAACATCTAAGGCTGATTTCTAAAAACATGGTCTAACATCAATTGTAAGGCAATCCGCACTATTCAAATACATCAGTATCCAACAGGAGACACAGCTGGTGCATTACAATGGTTTTGTCTATCCTGAAATAACATCTATGGCTGATTTCTATGAACATGGTCTAGTATCAATTGTTAGGCAATCCGCACTATTCAAATACGTCAGCATGCAACAGGATACACAGCTGGTGCATTACAATTGTTTTGTCTATCCTGAAATAACATCTAAGGCTGATTTCTATGAATATGGTCTAGCATCAATTGTTAGGCAATCCGCACCATTCAAATACTTCAGCATGGAACAGGATACACAGCTGGTGCATTACAATTGTTTTGTATATCCAAAAAAAACATCTAAGGCTGATTTCCATGAACATGGTCCAAAATCAATTGTTAGGCAATCCTCACCATTCAAATACTTCAGCATGCAACAGGAGACACAGCTGGTGCATTACAATTGTTTTGTCTATCCTGAAATAACATCTAAGTCTGATTTCCATGAACATGGTCTAACATCAATTGTAAAGCAATCCGCACCATTCAAATACGTCAGCATGGAACAGGATACACAGCTGGTGCATTACAATTGTTTTGTCTATCCTGAAATAACATCTAAGGCTGATTTCTATGAACATGGTCTAGCATCAATTGTTAGGCAATCCGCACCATTCAAATACTTCAGCATGGAACATGATACACAGCTGGTGCATTACAATTGTTTTGTCTATCCTGAAATAACATCTAAGGCTGATTTCCATGAACATGGTCTAACATCAATTGTAAGGCAATCCGCACTATTCAAATACTGCAGTATGCAACAGGAGACACATCTATGGCTGATTTCTATGAACATGGACTAGCATCAATTGTTAGGCAATCCGCACCATTCAAATACGTCAGCATGCAACAGGATACACAGCTGGTGCATTACAATTGTTTTGTCTATCCTGAAATAACATCTAAGGCTGATTTCTATGAACATGGTCTAGCATCAATTGTTAGGCAATCCTCACCATTCAAATACTTCAGCATGCAACAAGAGACACAGCTGGTGCATTACAATTGTGCAACTACCTCAGGCAATCCGCACTTAACCCTAACCCTACCCCAACCCCTAACCCCAACCCTAACCCTAACCTTAACCCTACCCCTAACCCTAACCCCAACCCTAACCCTAACCCTAACCCTAACCCTAACCCTACCCCTACCCCTAACCCTAACCCTAACCCTATTTCCATAACATCTACAATCAAAATGAATTGTTAGACAATCCGAACTATTCAACTACTTCAGTATGCAACAGGAGACACAGCTTGTCCATTACAATGGTTTTCTCTATCCTGAAATAACATCTATGGCTGATTTCTTTGAACATGGTCTAGCATCAATTGTTAGGCAATCCACACCATTCAAATACGTCAGCATGCAACAGGATACACAGCTGGTGCATTACAATTGTTTTGCCTATCATGAAATAACATCTAAGGCTGATTTCTATGAACATGGTCTAACATCAATTGTAAGGCAATCCGCACTATTCAAATACATCAGTATCCAACAGGAGACACAGCTGGTGCATTACAATGGTTTTGTCTATCCTGAAATAACATCTATGGCTGATTTCTATGAACATGGTCTAGCATCAATTGTTAGGCAATCCGCACTATTCAAATACGTCAGCATGCAACAGGATACACAGCTGGTGCATTACAATTGTTTTGTCTATCCTGAAATAACATCTAAGGCTGATTTCTATGAACATGGTCTAGCATCAATTGTTAGGCAATCCGCACAATTCAAATACTTCAGCATGGAACAGGATACACAGCTGGTGCATTACAATTGTTTTGTATATCCAAAAAAAACATCTAAGGCTGATTTCCATGAACATAGTCCAAAATCAATTGTTAGGCAATCCTCACCATTCAAATACTTCAGCATGCAACAGGAGACACAGCTGGTGCATTACAATTGTTTTGTCTATCATGAAATAACATCTAAGGCTGATTTCCATGATTATGGTCCAAAATCAATTGTTAGGCAATCCGCACTATTCAAATACTTCAGCATGCAACAGGAGACACAGCTGGTGCATTACAATTGTTTTGTCTATCCTGAAATAACATCTAAGGCTGATTTCCATGAACATGGTCTAACATCAATTGTAAAGCAATCCGCACCATTCAAATACTTCAGCATGGAACAGGATACACAGCTGGTGCATTACAATTGTTTTGTCTATCCTGAAATAACATCTAAGGCTGATTTCTATGAACATGGTCTAGCATCAATTGTTAGGCAATCCGCACCATTCAAATACTTCAGATTGGAACAGGATACACAGCTGGTGCATTACAATTGTTTTGTCTATCCTGAAATAACATCTAAGGCTGATTTCCATGAACATGGTCTAACATCAATTGTAAGGCAATCCGCACTATTCAAATACTTCAGTATGCAACAGGAGACACATCTATGGCTGATTTCTATGAACATGGACTTTCATCAATTGTTAGGCAATCCGCACCATTCAAATACGTCAGCATGCAACAGGATACACAGCTGGTGCATTACAATTGTTTTGTCTATCCTGAAATAACATCTAAGGCTGATTTCTATGAACATGGTCTAGCATCAATTGTTAGGCAATCCGCAACATTCAAATACGTCAGCATGCAACAGGATACACAGCTGGTGCATTACAATTGTTTTGCCTATCATGAAATAACATCTAAGGCTGATTTCTATGAACATGGTCTAACATCAATTGTTAGGCAATCCGCACTATTCAAATACGTCAGCATGCAACAGGATACACAGCTGGTGCATTACAATTGTTTTGTATATCCCAAAGAAAAATCTAAGGCTGATTTCCATGAACATGGTCCAAAATCAATTGTTAGGCAATCCTCACCATTCAAATACTTCAGCATGCAACAGGAGACACAGCTGGTGCATTACAATTGTTTTGTCTATCCTGAACTAACATTTAAGGCTGATTTCCATGAACATGGTCTAACATCAATTGTAAGGCAATCCGCACTATTCAAATACTTCAGTATGCAACAGGAGACACATCTATGGCTGATTTTTATGAACATGGTCTAGCATCAATTGTTAGGCAATCCGCACCATTCAAATACGTCAGCATGCAACAGGAAACACAGCTGGTGCATTACAATTGTTTTGTCTATCCTGAAATAACATCTAAGGCTGATTTCCATGAACATGGTCTAACATCAATTGTAAAGCTATCCGCACCATTCAAATACTTCAGCATGGAACAGGAAAAACACAGCTGGTGCATTACAATTGTTTTATCTATCTTGAAATAACATCTAAGGCTGATTTCCGTAAACATGGTCTAACATCAATTGTTATGCAATCCGCACTATTCAAATTCTTCAGTACGCAACAGGAGACACAGCTTGTCCATTACAATGGTTTTGTCTATCCTGAAATAACATCTAAGGCTGATTTCCATGAACATGGTCTAACATCAATTGTAAAGCAATCCGCACTATTCAAATACTTCAGTATGACACAGGAGACACAGCTGGTGAATTACAATTGTTTTGCCTATCATGAAATAACATCTAAGGCTGATTTCTATGAACATGGTCTAAAATCAATTGTAAGGCAATCCGCACTATTCAAATACTTCAGCATGCAACAGGAGACACAGCTGGTGCATTACAATTGTTTTGTATATCAAAAAAAAACATCTAAGGCTGATTTCCATGAACATGGTCCAAAATCAATTGTTAGGCAATCCTCACCATTCAAATACTTCAGCATGCAACAGGAGACACAGCTGGTGCATTACAATTGTTTTGTCTATCCTGAACTAACATCTAAGGCTGATTTCCATGATTATGGTCCAAAATCAAATGTTAGGCAATCCGCACTATTCAAATACTTCAGTATGCAACAGGAGACACAGCTGGTGCATTACAATTGTTTTGCCTATCATGAAATAACATCTAAGGCTGATTTCCATAAACATGGTCTAACAAATACTTCAGTATGCAACAGGAGACACAGCTGGTGCATTACAATTGTTTTGCCTATCATGAAATAACATCTAAGGCTGATTTCCATAAACATGGTCTAACATCAATTGTAAGGCAATCCGCACTATTCAAATACTTCAGTATGCAACAGGAGACACAGCTGGTGCATTACAATTGTTTTGTCTATCCTGAACTAACATCTAAGGCTGATTTCCATGATTATGGTCCAAAATCAATTGTTGGGCAATCCGCACTATTCAAATACTTCAGCATGCAACAGGAGACACAGCTGGTGCATTACAATTGTTTTGTCTATCCTGAAATAACATCTAAGTCTGATTTCCATGAACATGGTCTAACATCAATTGTAAAGCAATCCGCACCATTCAAATACTTCAGCATGGAACAGGATACACAGCTGGTGCATTACAATTGTTTTGTCTATCCTGAAATAACATCTAAGGCTGATTTCCATAAACATGGTCTAACATCAATTGTTATGCAATCCGCACTATTCAAATTTTTCAGTACTCAACAGGAGACACAGCTTGTCCATTACAATGGTTTTGTCTATCCTGAAATAACATCGAAGGCTGATTTCTATGAACATGGTCTAGCTTCAATTGTTAGGCAATCCGCACCATTCAAATACGTCAGCATGCAACAGTAGACACAGCTGGTGCATTACAATTGTTTTGCCTATCATGAAATAACATCTAAGGCTGATTTCCATGAACATGGTCCAAAATCAATTGTTATGCAATCCTCACCATTCAACTACTTCAGTATGCAACAGGAGACGCAGCTGGTGCATTACAATTGTTTTGCCTATCATGAAATAACATCTAAGGCTGATTTCTATGAACATGGTCTAGCTTCAATTGTTAGGCAATCCGCACCATTCAAATACGTCAGCATGCAACAGGATACACAGCTGGTGCATTACAATTGTTTTGTCTATCCTGAAATTACATCTAAGGCTGATTTCCATGAACATGGTCTAACATCATTTGTAAAACAATCCGCACTATTCAAATACTTCAGTATGACACAGGAGACACAGCTTTTGAATTACAATTGTTTTGCCTATCATGAAATAACATCTAAAGCTGATTTCCATAAACATGATCCAAAATCAATTGTTAGGCAATCCGAACCATTCAAATACGTCAGCATGCAACAGGATACACAGCTGGTGCATTACAATTGTTTTGTCTATCCTGAAATAACATCTAAGGCTGATTTCCATAAACATGGTCTAACATCAATTGTAAGGCAATCCGCACTATTCAAATACTTCAGTATGCAACAGGAGACACAGCTGGTGCATTACAATTGTTTTGTCTATCCTGAATTAACATCTAAGGCTGATTTCCATAAACATGGTCTAACATCAATTGTAAGGCAATCCGCACTATTCAAATACTTCAGTATGCAACAGGAGACACAGCTGGTGCATTACAATTGTTTTGTATATCCAAAAAAACATCTAAGGCTGATTTCCATGAACATGGTCCAAAATCAATTGTTAGGCAATCTTCACCATTCAAATACTTCAGCATGCAACAGGAGACACAGCTGGTGCATTACACTTGTTTTGTCTATCCTGAACTAACATCTAAGGCTGATTTCCATGAACATGGTCTAACATCAATTGTAAGGCAATCCGCACTATTCAAATTCTTCAGTATGCAACAGGAGACACAGCTTGTCCATTACAATGGTTTTGTCTATCCTGAAATAACATCTATGGCTGATTTTTATGAACATGGTCTAGCATCAATTGTAAGGCAATCCGCAATATTCAAATACATCAGCATGCAACAGGAGACAAAGCTGGTGAATTACAATTGTTTTGTTCTATCCTGAAATAACATCTAAGGCTGATTTCCATGAACATGGTCTAACATCAATTGTAAAACAATCCGCACTATTCAAATACTTCAGTATGCAACAGGAGACACATCTATGGCTGATTTTTATGAACATGGTCTAGCATAAATTGTTAGGCAATCCGCACCATTCAAATACGTCAGCATGCAACAGGAAACACAGCTGGTGCATTACAATTGTTTTGTCTATCCTGAAATTACATCTAAGGCTGATTTCCATGAACATGGTCTAACATCATTTGTAAAACAATCCGCACTATTCAAATACTTCAGTATGACACAGGAGACACAGCTTTTGAATTACAATTGTTTTGCCTATCATGAAATAACATCTAAAGCCGATTTCCATAAACATGATCCAAAATCAATTGTTAGGCAATCCGAACCATTCAAATACGTCAGCATGCAACAGGATACACAGCTGGTGCATTACAATTGTTTTGTCTATCCTGAAATAACATCTAAGGCTGATTTCCATAAACATGGTCTAACATCAATTGTAAGGCAATCCGCACTATTCAAATACTTCAGTATGCAACAGGAGACACAGCTGGTGCATTACAATTGTTTTGTCTATCCTGAATTAACATCTAAGGCTGATTTCCATAAACATGGTCTAACATCAATTGTAAGGCAATCCGCACTATTCAAATACTTCAGTATGCAACAGGAGACACAGCTGGTGCATTACAATTGTTTTGTATATCCAAAAACATCTAAGGCTGATTTCCATGAACATGGTCCAAAATCAATTGTTAGGCAATCCTCACCATTCAAATACTTCAGCATGCAACAGGAGACACAGCTGGTGCATTACACTTGTTTTGTCTATCCTGAACTAACATCTAAGGCTGATTTCCATGAACATGGTCTAACATCAATTGTAAGGCAATCCGCACTATTCAAATTCTTCAGTATGCAACAGGAGACACAGCTTGTCCATTACAATGGTTTTGTCTATCCTGAAATAACATCTATGGCTGATTTTTATGAACATGGTCTAGCATCAATTGTAAGGCAATCCGCAATATTCAAATACATCAGCATGCAACAGGAGACAAAGCTGGTGAATTACAATTGTTTTTTCTATCCTGAAATAACATCTAAGGCTGATTTCCATGAACATGGTCTAACATCAATTGTAAAACAATCCGCACTATTCAAATACTTCAGTATGCAACAGGAGACACATCTATGGCTGATTTTTATGAACATGGTCTAGCATAAATTGTTAGGCAATCCGCACCATTCAAATACGTCAGCATGCAACAGGAAACACAGCTGGTGCATTACAATTGTTTTGTCTATCCTGAAATAACATCTAAGGCTGATTTCCATGAACATGGTCTAACATCAATTGTAAAGCTATCCGCACCATTCAAATACTTCAGCATGGAACAGGAAAAACACAGCTGGTGCATTACAATTGTTTTATCTATCTTGAAATAACATCTAAGGCTGATTTCCGTAAACATGGTCTAACATCAATTGTTATGCAATCCGCACTATTCAAATTCTTCAGTACGCAACAGGAGACACAGCTTGTCCATTACAATGGTTTTGTCTATCCTGAAATAACATCTAAGGCTGATTTCCATGAACATGGTCTAACATCAATTGTAAAGCAATCCGCACTATTCAAATACTTCAGTATGACACAGGAGACACAGCTGGTGAATTACAATTGTTTTGCCTATCATGAAATAACATCTAAGGCTGATTTCTATGAACATGGTCTAAAATCAATTGTAAGGCAATCCACACTATTCAAATACTTCAGCATGCAACAGGAGACACAGCTGGTGCATTACAATTGTTTTGTATATCAAAAAAAAACATCTAAGGCTGATTTCCATGAACATGGTCCAAAATCAATTGTTAGGCAATCCTCACCATTCAAATACTTCAGCATGCAACAGGAGACACAGCTGGTGCATTACAATTGTTTTGTCTATCCTGAACTAACATCTAAGGCTGATTTCCATGAACATGGTCTAACATCAATTGTAAGGCAATCCGCACTATTCAAATACTTCAGTATGCAACAGGAGACACAGCTGGTGCATTACAATTGTTTTGTCTATCCTGAACTAACATCTAAGGCTGATTTCCATGATTATGGTCCAAAATCAAATGTTAGGCAATCCGCACTATTCAAATACTTCAGTATGCAACAGGAGACACAGCTGGTGCATTACAATTGTTTTGCCTTTCATGAAATAACATCTAAGGCTGATTTATAAACATGGTCTAACAAATACTTCAGTATGCAACAGGAGACACAGCTGGTGCATTACAATTGTTTTGTCTATCCTGAACTAACATCTAAGGCTGATTTCCATGATTATGGTCCAAAATCAATTGTTAGGCAATCCGCACTATTCAAATACTTCAGTATGCAACAGGAGACACAGCTGGTGCATTACAATTGTTTTGCCTATCCTGAAATAACATCTAAGGCTGATTTCCGTAAACATGGTCTAACATCAATTGTAAGGCAATCCGCACTATTCAAATACTTCAGTATGCAACAGGAGACACAGCTGGTGCATTACAATTGTTTTGTCTATCCTGAACTAACATCTAAGGCTGATTTCCATGATTATGGTCCAAAATCAAATGTTAGGCAATCCGCACTATTCAAATACTTCAGTATGCAACAGGAGACACAGCTGGTGCATTACAATTGTTTTGCCTATCATGAAATAACATCTAAGGCTGATTTCCATAAACATGGTCTAACATCAATTGTAAGGCAATCCGCACTATTCAAATACTTCAGTATGCAACAGGAGACACAGCTGGTGCATTACAATTGTTTTGTCTATCCTGAACTAACATCTAAGGCTGATTTCCATGATTATGGTCCAAAATCAATTGTTGGGCAATCCGCACTATTCAAATACTTCAGCATGCAACAGGAGACACAGCTGGTGCATTACAATTGTTTTGTCTATCCTGAAATAACATCTAAGTCTGATTTCCATGAACATGGTCTAACATCAATTGTAAAGCAATCCGCACCATTCAAATACTTCAGCATGGAACAGGATACACAGCTGGTGCATTACAATTGTTTTGTCTATCCTGAAATAACATCTAAGGCTGATTTCCATAAACATGGTCTAACATCAATTGTTATGCAATCCGCACTATTCAAATTTTTCAGTACTCAACAGGAGACACAGCTTGTCCATTACAATTGTTTTGTCTATCCTGAAATAACATCGAAGGCTGATTTCTATGAACATGGTCTAGCATCAATTGTTAGGCAATCCGCACCATTCAAATACGTCAGCATGCAACAGTAGACACAGCTGGTGCATTACAATTGTTTTGCCTATCATGAAATAACATCTAAGGCTGATTTCCATGAACATGGTCCAAAATCAATTGTTATGCAATCCTCACCATTCAACTACTTCAGTATGCAACAGGAGACGCAGCTGGTGCATTACAATTGTTTTGCCTATCATGAAATAACATCTAAGGCTGATTTCTATGAACATGGTCTAGCTTCAATTGTTAGGCAATCCGCACCATTCAAATACGTCAGCATGCAACAGGATACACAGCTGGTGCATTACAATTGTTTTGTCTATCCTGAAATTACATCTAAGGCTGATTTCCATGAACATGGTCTAACATCATTTGTAAAACAATCCGCACTATTCAAATACTTCAGTATGACACAGGAGACACAGCTTTTGAATTACAATTGTTTTGCCTATCATGAAATAACATCTAAAGCCGATTTCCATAAACATGATCCAAAATCAATTGTTAGGCAATCCGAACCATTCAAATACGTCAGCATGCAACAGGATACACAGCTGGTGCATTACAATTGTTTTGTCTATCCTGAAATAACATCTAAGGCTGATTTCCATAAACATGGTCTAACATCAATTGTAAGGCAATCCGCACTATTCAAATACTTCAGTATGCAACAGGAGACACAGCTGGTGCATTACAATTGTTTTGTCTATCCTGAATTAACATCTAAGGCTGATTTCCATAAACATGGTCTAACATCAATTGTAAGGCAATCCGCACTATTCAAATACTTCAGTATGCAACAGGAGACACAGCTGGTGCATTACAATTGTTTTGTATATCCAAAAAAAACATCTAAGGCTGATTTCCATGAACATGGTCCAAAATCAATTGTTAGGCAATCCTCACCATTCAAATACTTCAGCATGCAACAGGAGACACAGCTGGTGCATTACACTTGTTTTGTCTATCCTGAACTAACATCTAAGGCTGATTTCCATGAACATGGTCTAACATCAATTGTAAGGCAATCCGCACTATTCAAATTCTTCAGTATGCAACAGGAGACACAGCTTGTCCATTACAATGGTTTTGTCTATCCTGAAATAACATCTATGGCTGATTTTTATGAACATGGTCTAGCATCAATTGTAAGGCAATCCGCAATATTCAAATACATCAGCATGCAACAGGAGACAAAGCTGGTGAATTACAATTGTTTTTTCTATCCTGAAATAACATCTAAGGCTGATTTCCATGAACATGGTCTAACATCAATTGTAAAACAATCCGCACTATTCAAATACTTCAGTATGCAACAGGAGACACATCTATGGCTGATTTTTATGAACATGGTCTAGCATAAATTGTTAGGCAATCCGCACCATTCAAATACGTCAGCATGCAACAGGAAACACAGCTGGTGCATTACAATTGTTTTGTCTATCCTGAAATAACATCTAAGGCTGATTTCCATGAACATGGTCTAACATCAATTGTAAAGCTATCCGCACCATTCAAATACTTCAGCATGGAACAGGAAAAACACAGCTGGTGCATTACAATTGTTTTATCTATCTTGAAATAACATCTAAGGCTGATTTCCGTAAACATGGTCTAACATCAATTGTTAGGCAATCCGCACTATTCAAATTCTTCAGTACGCAACAGGAGACACAGCTTGTCCATTACAATGGTTTTGTCTATCCTGAAATAACATCTAAGGCTGATTTCCATGAACATGGTCTAACATCAATTGTAAAGCAATCCGCACTATTCAAATACTTCAGTATGACACAGGAGACACAGCTGGTGAATTACAATTGTTTTGCCTATCATGAAATAACATCTAAGGCTGATTTCTATGAACATGGTCTAAAATCAATTGTAAGGCAATCCGCACTATTCAAATACTTCAGCATGCAACAGGAGACACAGCTGGTGCATTACAATTGTTTTGTATATCAAAAAAAAACATCTAAGGCTGATTTCCATGAACATGGTCCAAAATCAATTGTTAGGCAATCCTCACCATTCAAATACTTCAGCATGCAACAGGAGACACAGCTGGTGCATTACAATTGTTTTGTCTATCCTGAACTAACATCTAAGGCTGATTTCCATGAACATGGTCTAACATCAATTGTAAGGCAATCCGCACTATTCAAATACTTCAGTATGCAACAGGAGACACAGCTGGTGCATTACAATTGTTTTGTCTATCCTGAACTAACATCTAAGGCTGATTTCCATGATTATGGTCCAAAATCAAATGTTAGGCAATCCGCACTATTCAAATACTTCAGTATGCAACAGGAGACACAGCTGGTGCATTACAATTGTTTTGCCTATCATGAAATAACATCTAAGGCTGATTTCCATAAACATGGTCTAACAAATACTTCAGTATGCAACAGGAGACACAGCTGGTGCATTACAATTGTTTTGTCTATCCTGAACTAACATCTAAGGCTGATTTCCATGATTATGGTCCAAAATCAATTGTTAGGCAATCCGCACTATTCAAATACTTCAGTATGCAACAGGAGACACAGCTGGTGCATTACAATTGTTTTGCCTATCCTGAAATAACATCTAAGGCTGATTTCCGTAAACATGGTCTAACATCAATTGTAAGGCAATCCGCACTATTCAAATACTTCAGTATGCAACAGGAGACACAGCTGGTGCATTACAATTGTTTTGTCTATCCTGAACTAACATCTAAGGCTGATTTCCATGATTATGGTCCAAAATCAAATGTTAGGCAATCCGCACTATTCAAATACTTCAGTATGCAACAGGAGACACAGCTGGTGCATTACAATTGTTTTGCCTATCATGAAATAACATCTAAGGCTGATTTCCATAAACATGGTCTAACATCAATTGTAAGGCAATCCGCACTATTCAAATACTTCAGTATGCAACAGGAGACACAGCTGGTGCATTACAATTGTTTTGTCTATCCTGAACTAACATCTAAGGCTGATTTCCATGATTATGGTCCAAAATCAATTGTTGGGCAATCCGCACTATTCAAATACTTCAGCATGCAACAGGAGACACAGCTGGTGCATTACAATTGTTTTGTCTATCCTGAAATAACATCGAAGGCTGATTTCTATGAACATGGTCTAGCATCAATTGTTAGGCAATCCGCACCATTCAAATACGTCAGCATGCAACAGTAGACACAGCTGGTGCATTACAATTGTTTTGCCTATCATGAAATAACATCTAAGGCTGATTTCCATGAACATGGTCCAAAATCAATTGTTATGCAATCCTCACCATTCAACTACTTCAGTATGCAACAGGAGACGCAGCTGGTGCATTACAATTGTTTTGCCTATCATGAAATAACATCTAAGGCTGATTTCTATGAACATGGTCTAGCTTCAATTGTTAGGCAATCCGCACCATTCAAATACGTCAGCATGCAACAGGATACACAGCTGGTGCATTACAATTGTTTTGTCTATCCTGAAATTACATCTAAGGCTGATTTCCATGAACATGGTCTAACATCATTTGTAAAACAATCCGCACTATTCAAATACTTCAGTATGACACAGGAGACACAGCTTTTGAATTACAATTGTTTTGCCTATCATGAAATAACATCTAAAGCCGATTTCCATAAACATGATCCAAAATCAATTGTTAGGCAATCCGAACCATTCAAATACGTCAGCATGCAACAGGATACACAGCTGGTGCATTACAATTGTTTTGTCTATCCTGAAATAACATCTAAGGCTGATTTCCATAAACATGGTCTAACATCAATTGTAAGGCAATCCGCACTATTCAAATACTTCAGTATGCAACAGGAGACACAGCTGGTGCATTACAATTGTTTTGTCTATCCTGAATTAACATCTAAGGCTGATTTCCATAAACATGGTCTAACATCAATTGTAAGGCAATCCGCAATATTCAAATACTTCAGTATGCAACAGGAGACACAGCTGGTGCATTACAATTGTTTTGTATATCCAAAAAAAAACATCTAAGGCTGATTTCCATGAACATGGTCCAAAATCAATTGTTAGGCAATCCTCACCATTCAAATACTTCAGCATGCAACAGGAGACACAGCTGGTGCATTACACTTGTTTTGTCTATCCTGAACTAACATCTAAGGCTGATTTCCATGAACATGGTCTAACATCAATTGTAAGGCAATCCGCACTATTCAAATTCTTCAGTATGCAACAGGAGACACAGCTTGTCCATTACAATGGTTTTGTCTATCCTGAAATAACATCTATGGCTGATTTTTATGAACATGGTCTAGCATCAATTGTAAGGCAATCCGCAATATTCAAATACATCAGCATGCAACAGGAGACAAAGCTGGTGAATTACAATTGTTTTTCTATCCTGAAATAACATCTAAGGCTGATTTCCATGAACATGGTCTAACATCAATTGTAAAACAATCCGCACTATTCAAATACTTCAGTATGACACAGGAGACACAGCTTGTGAATTACAATTGTTTTGTCTATCATGAAATAACATCTAAAGCCGATTTCCATAAACATGATCCAAAATCAATTGTTAGGCAATCCGAACTATTCAACTACTTCAGTATGCAACAGTAGACACAGCTGGTGCATTACAATTGTTTTGCCTATCATGAAATAACATCTAAGGCTGATTTCCATGAACATGGTCCAAAATCAATTGTTATGCAATCCTCACCATTCAACTACTTCAGTATGCAACAGGAGACACAGCTGGTGCATTACAATTGTTTTGCCTATCATGAAATAACATCTAAGGCTGATTTCCATAAACATGGTCTAACATCAATTGTAAGGCAATCCGCACTATTCAAATACTTCAGTATGCAACAGGAGACACAGCTGGTGCATTACAATTGTTTTGCCTGTCATGAAATAACATCTAAGGCTGATTTCTATGAACATGGTCTAAAATCAATTGTAAGGCAATCCGCACTATTCAAATACTTCAGTATGCAACAGGAGACACAGCTGGTGAATAACAATTGTTTTGCCTATCATGAAATAACATGTAAGGCTGCTTTCCATGAACATGGTCAAAAATCAAATGTCAGGCATTCCGCACTATTCAAATATTTCAGCATGCAACAGGAGACTAAGCTGGTGCATTACAATTGTTTTGTCTGTCCTGAAATAACATCTAATGCTGATTTCCATAAATCTGATCCAAAATCAATTGTTAGGCAATCCGAACTATTCAACTACTTCAGTATGCAACAGTAGACACAGCTGGTGCATTACAATTATTTTGCCTATCATGAAATAACATCTAAGGCTGATTTCCATGAACATGGTCCAAAATCAATTGTTATGCAATCCTCACCATTCATCTACTTCAGTATGCAACAGGAGACACAGCTGGTGCATTACAATTGTTTTGCCTATCATGAAATAACATCTAAGGCTGATTTCTATGAACATGGTCTAGCTTCAATTGTTAGGCAATCCGCACCATTCAAATACGTCAGCATGCAACAGGATACACAGCTGGTGCATTACAATTGTTTTGTCTATCCTGAAACAACATCTAAGGCTGATTTCCATGAACATGGTCTAACATCATTTGTAAAACAATCCGCACTATTCAAATACTTCAGTATGACACAGGAGACACAGCTGGTGAATTACAATTGTTTTGCCTATCATGAAATAACATCTAAAGCCGATTTCCATAAACATGGTCCAAAATCAATTGTTAGGCAATCCTCACCATTCAAATACTTCAGCATGCAACAGGAGACAAAGCTGGTGCATTACAATTGTTTTGTCTATCCTGAACTAATATCTAAGGCTGATTTCCATGAACA
This sequence comes from Brachymystax lenok tsinlingensis, assembly GCA_030435695.1. NCBI lineage: Eukaryota > Metazoa > Chordata > Actinopteri > Salmoniformes > Salmonidae > Brachymystax > Brachymystax lenok. Next base: position 44,287,545 of record CM059791.1, read on the forward strand.
TGGTCTAACATCAATTGTAAGGCAATCCGCACTATTCAAATACTTCAGTATGCAACAGGAGACACAGCTTGTCCATTACAATGGTTTTGTCTATCCTGAAATAACATCTATGGCTGATTTCTATGAACATGGTCTAGCATCAATTGTAAGGCAATCCGCAATATTCAAATACGTCAGCATGCAACAGGAGACAAAGCTGGTGAATTACAATTGTTTTGTATATCCTGAATTAACATCTAAGGCTGATTTCCATGAACATGGTCTAACATCAATTCTTAGGCAATCCTCACCATTCAACTACTTCAGTATGCAACAGGATACACAGCTGGTGCATTACAATTGTTTTGCCTATCCTGAAATAACATCTAAGGCTGATTTCCATAAACATGGTCTAACATCAATTGTAAGGCAATCCGCACCATTCAAATACTTCAGTATGCAACAGGAGACACAGCTGGTGCATTACAATTGTTTTGTCTATCCTGAATTAACATCTAAGGCTGATTTCCATAAACATGGTCTAACATCAATTGTAAGGCAATCCGCACTATTCAAATACTTCAGTATGCAACAGGAGACACAGCTGGTGCATTACAATTGTTTTGTATATCCCAAAAAAACATCTAAGGCTGATTTCCATGAACATGGTCCAAAATCAATTGTTAGGCAATCCTCACCATTCAAATACTTCAGCATGCAACAGGAGACACAGCTGGTGCATTACACTTGTTTTGTCTATCCTGAACTAACATCTAAGGCTGATTTCCATGAACATGGTCTAACATCAATTGTAAGGCAATCCGCACTATTCAAATTCTTCAGTATGCAACAGGAGACACAGCTTGTCCATTACAATGGTTTTGTCTATCCTGAAATAACATCTATGGCTGATTTCTATGAACATGGTCTAGCATCAATTGTAAGGCAATCCGCAATATTCAAATACATCAGCATGCAACAGGAGACAAAGCTGGTGAATTACAATTGTTTTTCTATCCTGAAATAACATCTAAGGCTGATTTCCATGAACATGGTCTAACATCAATTGTAAAACAATCCGCACTATTCAAATACTTCAGTTTGACACAGGAGACACAGCTTGTGAATTACAATTGTTTTGCCTATCATGAAATAACATCTAAAGCTGATTTCCATAAACATGATCCAAAATCAATTGTTAGGCAATCCGAACTATTCAACTACTTCAGTATGCAACAGGAGACACAGCTGGTGCATTACAATTGTTTTGCCTATCATGAAATAACATCTAAGGCTGATTTCCATGAACATGGTCCAAAATCAATTGTTATGCAATCCTCACCATTCAACTACTTCAGTATGCAACAGGAGACACAGCTGGTGCATTACAATTGTTTTGCCTATCATGAAATAACATCTAAGGCTGATTTCCATAAACATGGTCTAACATCAATTGTAAGGCAATCCGCACTATTCAAATACTTCAGTATGCAACAGGAGACACAGCTGGTGCATTACAATTGTTTTGCCTATCATGAAATAACATCTAAGGCTGATTTCCATGAACATGGTCAAAAATCAAATGTCAGGCATTCCGCACTATTCAAATATTTCAGCATGCAACAGGAGACAAAGCTGGTGCATTACAATTGTTTTGTCTATCCTGAAATAACATCTAATGCTGATTTCCATAAATCTGATCCAAAATCAATTGTTAGGCAATCCGAACTATTCAACTACTTCAGTATGCAACAGTAGACACAGCTGGTGCATTACAATTATTTTGCCTATCATGAAATAACATCTAAGGCTGATTTCCATGAACATGGTCCAAAATCAATTGTTATGCAATCCTCACCATTCATCTACTTCAGTATGCAACAGGAGACACAACTGGTGCATTACAATTGTTTTGCCTATCATGAAATAACATCTAAGGCTGATTTCTATGAACATGGTCTAGCTTCAATTGTTAGGCAATTCGCACCATTCAAATACGTCAGCATGCAACAGGATACACAGCTGGTGCATTACAATTGTTTTGTCTATCCTGAAACAACATCTAAGGCTGATTTCCATGAACATGGTCTAACATCATTTGTAAAACAATCCGCACTATTCAAATACTTCAGTATGACACAGGAGACACAGCTGGTGAATTACAATTGTTTTGCCTATCATGAAATAACATCTGAAGCCGATTTCCATAAACATGGTCCAAAATCAATTGTTAGGCAATCCTCACCATTCAAATACTTCAGCATGCAACAGGAGACAAAGCTGGTGCATTACAATTGTTTTGTCTATCCTGAACTAATATCTAAGGCTGATTTCCATGAACATGGTCTAACATCAATTGTAAGGCAATCCGCACTATTCAAATACTTCAGTATGCAACAGGAGACACAGCTTGTCCATTACAATGGTTTTGTCTATCCTGAAATAACATCTATGGCTGATTTCTATGAACATGGTCTAGCATCAATTGTAAGGCAATCCTCACCATTCAACTACTTCAGTATGCAACAGGATACACAGCTGGTGCATTACAATTGTTTTGCCTATCATGAAATAACATCTAAAGCTGATTTCCATAAACATGATCCAAAATCAATTGTTAGGCAATCCGAACTATTCAACTACTTCAGTATGCAACAGTAGACACAGCTGGTGCATTACAATTGTTTTGCCTATCATGAAATAACATCTAAGGCTGATTTCCATGAACATGGTCTAACATCAATTGTAAGGCAATCCGCACTATTCAAATGCTTCAGTATGCAACAGGAGACACATCTATGGCTGATTTCTATGAACATGGTCTAGCATCAATTGTAAGGCAATACGCACCATTCAAAAACGTCAGCATGCAACAAGATACACAGCTGGTGCATTACAATTGTTTTGTCTATCCTGAAATAACATCTAAGGCTGATTTCCATAAACATGGTCTAACATCAATTTTAAGGCAATCCGCACTATTCAAATACTTCAGTATGCAATAGGAGACACAGCTGGTGCATTACAATTGTTTTGTCTATCCTGAATTAACATCTAAGGCTGATTTCCATAAACATGGTCTAACATCAATTGTAAGGCAATCCGCACTATTCAAATACTTCAGTATGCAATAGGAGACACAGCTGGTGAATTACAATTGTTTTGGCTATCATGAAATAACATGTAAGATTGATTTCCATGAACATGGTCCAAAATCAATTGTTCGGCAATCCGCAATATTCAAATACTTCAGTATGACACAGGAGACACAGCTGGTGAATTACAATTGTTTTACCTATCATGAAATAACATCTAAAGCTGATTTCCATAAACATGATCCAAAATCAATTGTTAGGCAATCCGCACTATTCAAATACTTCAGTATGACACAGGAGACACAGCTTGTGAATTACAATTGTTTTGCCTATCATGAAATAACATCTAAAGCCGATTTCCATAAACATGATCCAAAATCAATTGTTAGGCAATCCGAACTATTCAACTACTTCAGTATGCAACAGGAGACACAGCTGGTGCATTACAATTGTTTTGCCTATCATGAAATAACATCTAAGGCTGATTTCCATGAACATGGTCCAAAATCAATTGTTATGCAATCCTCACCATTCAACTACTTCAGTATGCAACAGGAGACACAGCTGGTGCATTACAATTGTTTTGCCTATCATGAAATAACATCTAAGGCTGATTTCCATAAACATGGTCTAACATCAATTGTAAGGCAATCCGCACTATTCAAATACTTCAGTATGCAACAGGAGACACAGCTGGTGCATTACAATTGTTTTGTCTATCCTGAAACAACATCTAAGGCTGATTTCCATGAACATGGTCTAACATCATTTGTAAAACAATCCGCACTATTCAAATACTTCAGTATGACACAGGAGACACAGCTGGTGAATTACAATTGTTTTGCCTATCATGAAATAACATCTAAAGCCGATTTCCATAAACATGGTCCAAAATCAATTGTTAGGCAATCCTCACCATTCAAATACTTCAGCATGCAACAGGAGACAAAGCTGGTGCATTACAATTGTTTTGTCTATCCTGAACTAATATCTAAGGCTGATTTCCATGAACATGGTCTAACATCAATTGTAAGGCAATCCGCACTATTCAAATACTTCAGTATGCAACAGGAGACACAGCTTGTCCATTACAATGGTTTTGTCTATCCTGAAATAACATCTATGGCTGATTTCTATGAACATGGTCTAGCATCAATTGTAAGGCAATCCGCAATATTCAAATACGTCAGCATGCAACAGGAGACAAAGCTGGTGAATTACAATTGTTTTGTATATCCTGAATTAACATCTAAGGCTGATTTCCATGAACATGGTCTAACATCAATTCTTAGGCAATCCTCACCATTCAACTACTTCAGTATGCAACAGGATACACAGCTGGTGCATTACAATTGTTTTGCCTATCCTGAAATAACATCTAAGGCTGATTTCCATAAACATGGTCTAACATCAATTGTAAGGCAATCCGCACCATTCAAATACTTCAGTATGCAACAGGAGACACAGCTGGTGCATTACAATTGTTTTGTCTATCCTGAATTAACATCTAAGGCTGATTTCCATAAACATGGTCTAACATCAATTGTAAGGCAATCCGCACTATTCAAATACTTCAGTATGCAACAGGAGACACAGCTGGTGCATTACAATTGTTTTGTATATCCCAAAAAAACATCTAAGGCTGATTTCCATGAACATGGTCCAAAATCAATTGTTAGGCAATCCTCACCATTCAAATACTTCAGCATGCAACAGGAGACACAGCTGGTGCATTACACTTGTTTTGTCTATCCTGAACTAACATCTAAGGCTGATTTCCATGAACATGGTCTAACATCAATTGTAAGGCAATCCGCACTATTCAAATTCTTCAGTATGCAACAGGAGACACAGCTTGTCCATTACAATGGTTTTGTCTATCCTGAAATAACATCTATGGCTGATTTCTATGAACATGGTCTAGCATCAATTGTAAGGCAATCCGCAATATTCAAATACATCAGCATGCAACAGGAGACAAAGCTGGTGAATTACAATTGTTTTTCTATCCTGAAATAACATCTAAGGCTGATTTCCATGAACATGGTCTAACATCAATTGTAAAACAATCCGCACTATTCAAATACTTCAGTTTGACACAGGAGACACAGCTTGTGAATTACAATTGTTTTGCCTATCATGAAATAACATCTAAAGCCGATTTCCATAAACATGATCCAAAATCAATTGTTAGGCAATCCGAACTATTCAACTACTTCAGTATGCAACAGGAGACACAGCTGGTGCATTACAATTGTTTTGCCTATCATGAAATAACATCTAAGGCTGATTTCCATGAACATGGTCCAAAATCAATTGTTATGCAATCCTCACCATTCAACTACTTCAGTATGCAACAGGAGACACAGCTGGTGCATTACAATTGTTTTGCCTATCATGAAATAACATCTAAGGCTGATTTCCATAAACATGGTCTAACATCAATTGTAAGGCAATCCGCACTATTCAAATACTTCAGTATGCAACAGGAGACACAGCTGGTGCATTACAATTGTTTTGCCTATCATGAAATAACATCTAAGGCTGATTTCCATGAACATGGTCAAAAATCAAATGTCAGGCATTCCGCACTATTCAAATATTTCAGCATGCAACAGGAGACAAAGCTGGTGCATTACAATTGTTTTGTCTATCCTGAAATAACATCTAATGCTGATTTCCATAAATCTGATCCAAAATCAATTGTTAGGCAATCCGAACTATTCAACTACTTCAGTATGCAACAGTAGACACAGCTGGTGCATTACAATTATTTTGCCTATCATGAAATAACATCTAAGGCTGATTTCCATGAACATGGTCCAAAATCAATTGTTATGCAATCCTCACCATTCATCTACTTCAGTATGCAACAGGAGACACAACTGGTGCATTACAATTGTTTTGCCTATCATGAAATAACATCTAAGGCTGATTTCTATGAACATGGTCTAGCTTCAATTGTTAGGCAATCCTCACCATTCAAATACTTCAGCATGCAACAGGAGACAAAGCTGGTGCATTACAATTGTTTTGTCTATCCTGAACTAATATCTAAGGCTGATTTCCATGAACATGGTCTAACATCAATTGTAAGGCAATCCGCACTATTCAAATACTTCAGTATGCAACAGGAGACACAGCTTGTCCATTACAATGGTTTTGTCTATCCTGAAATAACATCTATGGCTGATTTCTATGAACATGGTCTAGCATCAATTGTAAGGCAATCCTCACCATTCAACTACTTCAGTATGCAACAGGATACACAGCTGGTGCATTACAATTGTTTAGCCTATCATGAAATAACATCTAAAGCTGATTTCCATAAACATGATCCAAAATCAATTGTTAGGCAATCCGAACTATTCAACTACTTCAGTATGCAACAGTAGACACAGCTGGTGCATTACAATTGTTTTGCCTATCATGAAATAACATCTAAGGCTGATTTCCATGAACATGGTCTAACATCAATTGTAAGGCAATCCGCACTATTCAAATGCTTCAGTATGCAACAGGAGACACATCTATGGCTGATTTCTATGAACATGGTCTAGCATCAATTGTAAGGCAATACGCACCATTCAAAAACGTCAGCATGCAACAAGATACACAGCTGGTGCATTACAATTGTTTTGTCTATCCTGAAATAACATCTAAGGCTGATTTCCATAAACATGGTCTAACATCAATTTTAAGGCAATCCGCACTATTCAAATACTTCAGTATGCAATAGGAGACACAGCTGGTGCATTACAATTGTTTTGTCTATCCTGAATTAACATCTAAGGCTGATTTCCATAAACATGGTCTAACATCAATTGTAAGGCAATCCGCACTATTCAAATACTTCAGTATGCAATAGGAGACACAGCTGGTGAATTACAATTGTTTTGGCTATCATGAAATAACATGTAAGATTGATTTCCATGAACATGGTCCAAAATCAATTGTTCGGCAATCCGCAATATTCAAATACTTCAGTATGACACAGGAGACACAGCTGGTGAATTACAATTGTTTTACCTATCATGAAATAACATCTAAAGCTGATTTCCATAAACATGATCCAAAATCAATTGTTAGGCAATCCGCACTATTCAAATACTTCAGTATGACACAGGAGACACAGCTTGTGAATTACAATTGTTTTGCCTATCATGAAATAACATCTAAAGCCGATTTCCATAAACATGATCCAAAATCAATTGTTAGGCAATCCGAACTATTCAACTACTTCAGTATGCAACAGGAGACACAGCTGGTGCATTACAATTGTTTTGCCTATCATGAAATAACATCTAAGGCTGATTTCCATGAACATGGTCCAAAATCAATTGTTATGCAATCCTCACCATTCAACTACTTCAGTATGCAACAGGAGACACAGCTGGTGCATTACAATTGTTTTGCCTATCATGAAATAACATCTAAGGCTGATTTCCATAAACATGGTCTAACATCAATTGTAAGGCAATCCGCACTATTCAAATACTTCAGTATGCAACAGGAGACACAGCTGGTGCATTACAATTGTTTTGCCTATCATGAAATAACATCTAAGGCTGATTTCTATGAACATGGTCTAAAATCAATTGTAAGGCAATCCGCACTATTCAAATACTTCAGTATGCAACAGGAGACACAGCTGGTGAATTACAATTGTTTTGCCTATCATGAAATAACATGTAAGGCTGATTTCATGAACATGGTCAAAAATCAAATGTCAGGCATTCCGCACTATTCAAATATTTCAGCATGCAACAGGAGACAAAGCTGGTGCATTACAATTGTTTTGTCTATCCTGAAATAACATCTAATGCTGATTTCCATAAATCTGATCCAAAATCAATTGTTAGGCAATCCGAACTATTCAACTACTTCAGTATGCAACAGGAGACACAGCTGGTGCATTACAATTGTTTTGCCTATCATGAAATAACATCTAAGGCTGATTTCTATGAACATGGTCTAGCTTCAATTGTTAGGCAATCCGCACCATTCAAATACGTCAGCATGCAACAGGATACACAGCTGGTGCATTACAATTGTTTTGTCTATCCTGAAACAACATCTAAGGCTGATTTCCATGAACATGGTCTAACATCATTTGTAAAACAATCCGCACTATTCAAATACTTCAGTATGACACAAGAGACACAGCTGGTGAATTACAATTGTTTTGCCTATCATGAAATAACATCTAAAGCCGATTTCTATGAACATGGTCTAAAATCAATTGTAAGGCAATCCGCACTATTCAAATACTTCAGTATGCAACAGGAGACACAGCTGGTGAATTACAATTGTTTTGCCTATCATGAAATAACATGTAAGGCTGATTTCCATGAACATGGTCAAAAATCAAATGTCAGGCATTCCGCACTATTCAAATATTTCAGCATGCAACAGGAGACAAAGCTGGTGCATTACAATTGTTTTGTCTATCCTGAAATAACATCTAATGCTGATTTCCATAAATCTGATCCAAAATCAATTGTTAGGCAATCCGAACTATTCAACTACTTCAGTATGCAACAGGAGACACAGCTGGTGCATTACAATTGTTTTGCCTATCATGAAATAACATCTAAGGCTGATTTCTATGAACATGGTCTAGCTTCAATTGTTAGGCAATCCGCACCATTCAAATACGTCAGCATGCAACAGGATACACAGCTGGTGCATTACAATTGTTTTGTCTATCCTGAAACAACATCTAAGGCTGATTTCCATGAACATGGTCTAACATCATTTGTAAAACAATCCGCACTATTCAAATACTTCAGTATGACACAAGAGACACAGCTGGTGAATTACAATTGTTTTGCCTATCATGAAATAACATCTAAAGCCGATTTCCATTAACATGGTCCAAAATCAATTGTTAGGCAATCCTCACCATTCAAATACTTCAGCATGCAACAGGAGACAAAGCTGGTGCATTACAATTGTTTTGTCTATGCTGAACTAATATCTAAGGCTGATTTCCATGAACATGGTCTAACATCAATTGTAAGGCAATCCGCACTATTCAAATACTTCAGTATGCAACAGGAGACACAGCTTGTCCATTACAATGGTTTTGTCTATCCTGAAATAACATCTATGGCTGATTTCTATGAACATGGTCTAGCATCAATTGTAAGGCAATCCTCACCATTCAACTACTTCAGTATGCAACAGGATACACAGCTGGTGCATTACAATTGTTTTGCCTATCATGAAATAACATCTAAGGCTGATTTCCATAAACATGGTCTAACATAAATTGTAAGGCAATCCGCACTATTCAAATACTTAAGTATGCAACAGGAGACACAGCTGGTTCATTACAATTGTTTTGTATATCCAAAAAAACATCTAAGGCTGATTTCATGAACATGGTCCAAAATCAATTGTTAGGCAATCCTCACCATTCAAATACTTCAGCATGCAACAGGAGACAAAGCTGGTGCATTACAATTGTTTTGTCTATCCTGAAATAACATCTAAGGCTGATTTCCATGAACATGGTCCAAAATCAATTGTTATGCAATCCTCACCATTCAACTACTTCAGTATGCAACAGGAGACACAGCTGGTGCATTACAATTGTTTTGCCTATCATGAAATAACATCTAAGGCTGGTTTCCATGAACATGGTCTAACGTCAATTGTAAGGCAATCCGCACTATTCAACGACCTCAGTATAAAACAGTAGACACAGCATGTCCATTAAATTGTTTTGTCTATCCTGAAAAAACATCTAAGGCTGATTTCTATGAACATGGTCTAGCATCAATTGTTATACAATCCGCACCATTAAAATACGTCAGCATGCAACAGGATACACAGCTGGTGCATTACAATTGTTTTGTCTATCCTGAAATAACATCTAATGCTGATTTCCATAAATCTGATCCAAAATCAATTGTTAGGCAATCCGAACTATTCAACTACTTCAGTATGCAACAGTAGACACAGCTGGTGCATTACAATTATTTTGCCTATCATGAAATAACATCTAAGGCTGATTTCCATGAACATGGTCCAAAATCAATTGTTATGCAATCCTCACCATTCATCTACTTCAGTATGCAACAGGAGACACAGCTGGTGCATTACAATTGTATTTCCTATCATGAAATAACATCTAAGGCTGATTTCTATGAACATGGTCTAGCTTCAATTGTTAGGCAATCCGCACCATTCAAATACGTCAGCATGCAACAGGATACACAGCTGGTGCATTACAATTGTTTTGTCTATCCTGAAACAACATCTAAGGCTGATTTCCATGAACATGGTCTAACATCATTTGTAAAACAATCCGCACTATTCAAATACTTCAGTATGACACAAGAGACACAGCTGGTGAATTACAATTGTTTTGCCTATCATGAAATAACATCTAAAGCCGATTTCCATTAACATGGTCCAAAATCAATTGTTAGGCAATCCTCACCATTCAAATACTTCAGCATGCAACAGGAGACAAAGCTGGTGCATTACAATTGTTTTGTCTATCCTGAACTAATATCTAAGGCTGATTTCCATGAACATGGTCTAACATCAATTGTAAGGCAATCCGCACTATTCAAATACTTCAGTATGCAACAGGAGACACAGCTTGTCCATTACAATGGTTTTGTCTATCCTGAAATAACATCTATGGCTGATTTCTATGAACATGGTCTAGCATCAATTGTAAGGCAATCCTCACCATTCAACTACTTCAGTATGCAACAGGAGACACAGCTGGTGCATTACAATTGTTTTGCCTATCATGAAATAACATCTAAGGCTGATTTCCATAAACATGGTCTAACATAAATTGTAAGGCAATCCGCACTATTCAAATACTTAAGTATGCAACAGGAGACACAGCTGGTTCATTACAATTGTTTTGTATATCCAAAAAAAACATCTAAGGCTGATTTCCATGAACATGGTCCAAAATCAATTGTTAGGCAATCCTCACCATTCAAATACTTCAGCATGCAACAGGAGACAAAGCTGGTGCATTACAATTGTTTTGTCTATCCTGAAATAACATCTAAGGCGGATTTCCATGAACATGGTCCAAAATCAATTGTTATGCAATCCTCACCATTCAACTACTTCAGTATGCAACAGGAGACACAGCTGGTGCATTACAATTGTTTTGCCTATCATGAAATAACATCTAAGGCTGGTTTCCATGAACATGGTCTAACGTCAATTGTAAGGCAATCCGCACTATTCAACGACCTCAGTATAAAACAGTAGACACAGCATGTCCATTAAATTGTTTTGTCTATCCTGAAAAAGATCTAAGGCTGATTTCTATGAACATGGTCTAGCATCAATTGTTATACAATCCGCACCATTAAAATACGTCAGCATGCAACAGGATACACAGCTGGTGCATTACAATTGTTTTGTCTATCCTGAAATAACATCTAAGGCTGATTTCCATGATTATGGTCCAAAATCAATTGTTAGGCAATCCGCACTATTCAAATACTTCAGAATGACACAGCAGACACAGCTGGTGAATTACAATTTTTTTGCCTATCATGAAATAACATCTAAAGCTGATTTCCATAAACATGATCCAAAATCAATTGTTAGGCAATACGAACTATTCAACTACTTCAGTATGCAACAGTAGACCCAGCTGGTTTATTACAATTGTTTTGCCTATCATGAAATAACATCTAAGGCTGATTTCCATGAACATGGTCTAACATCAATTGTAAGGCAAATGTCACTATTCAAATACTTCAGTATGCAACAGGAGACACATCTATGGCTGATTTCTATGAACATGGTCTAGCATCAATTGTTAGGCAATCCGCACCATTCAAATACGTCAGCATGCAACAGGATACACAGCTGGTGCATTACAATTGTTTTGTCTATCCTGAAACAACATCTAAGGCTGATTTCCATGAACATGTTCTAACATCAATTGTATGGCAAATTCGCACTATTCAAATACTTCAGCATGCAACAGGAGACACAGCTGGTGCATTACAATTGTTTTGCCTATCATGAAATAACATCTAAGGCTGATTTCTATGAACATGGTCTAGCTCCAATTGTTAGGCAATCCGCACCATTCAAATACATCAGCATGCAACAGGATACACAGCTGGTGCATTACAATTGTTTTGTCTATCCTGAAATAACATCCTAAGGCTGATTTCCATATACATCGTCTGACATCAATTGTAAGGCAATCCAAACTATTCAACTACTTCAGTATGCAACAGCAGACACAGCTGGTGCATTACAATTGTTTTGTCTATCCTGAAAAACATATAAGGCTGATTTCCATGAACATGGTCTAACATCAATTGTAAGGCAATCCGCACTATTAAAATAATTCTGTATGCAACAGGATACACAGCTGGTGCATTACAATTGTTTTGTCTATCCTGAAATAACATCTAAGGCTGATTTCCATGAACATGGTCCAAAATCAATTGTTATGCAATCCTCACCATTCAACTACTTCAGTATGCAACAGGAGACACAGCTGGTGCATTACAATTGTTTTGCCTATCATGAAATAACATCTAAGGCTGATTTCCATGAACATGGTCTAACATCAATTGTAAGGCAATCCGCACTATTCAAATACTTCAGAATGACACAGCAGACACAGCTGGTGAATTACAATTGTTTTGCCTATCATGAAATAACATCTAAGGCTGATTTCCATAAACATGGTCTAACATAAATTGTAAGGCAATCCGCACTATTCAAATACTTAAGTATGCAACAGGAGACACAGCTGGTTCATTACAATTGTTTTGTATATCCAAAAAAAACATCTAAGGCTGATTTCCATGAACATGGTCCAAAATCAATTGTTAGGCAATCCTCACCATTCAAATACTTCAGCATGCAACAGGAGACAAAGCTGGTGCATTACAATTGTTTTGTCTATCCTGAAATAACATCTAAGGCTGATTTCCATGAACATGGTCCAAAATCAATTGTTATGCAATCCTCACCATTCAACTACTTCAGTATGCAACAGGAGACACAGCTGGTGCATTACAATTGTTTTGCCTATCAAAGTCAAAGTCACCATTATTAGTCAGTTGTACAACCGAATGCCTTCAACCGAAATGTGTCTTCCGCATTTAACCCAACCCCTCTGAATCAGAGAGGTGCGGGGGGCTGCCTTAATCGACATCCACGTCTTCGGCGCCCGGGGAACAGTGGGTTAACTGCCTTGTTCAGGGGCAGAACGACAGATTATTTTTTTCCTTGTCAGCTCGGGGATTCGAACTTGCAACCCTCCGGTTACAAGTCCAACGCTCTAACCACTAGGCTACCTGCCGCCTATCATGAAATAACATCTAAGGCTGATTTCCATGAACATGGTCTAACGTCAATTGTAAGGCAATCCGCACTATTCAACGACCTCAGTATAAAACAGTAGACACAGCATGTCCATTAAATTGTTTTGTCTATCCTGAAAAAACATCTAAGGCTGATTTCTATGAACATGGTCTAGCATCAATTGTTATACAATCCGCACCATTAAAATACGTCAGCATGCAACAGGATACACAGCTGGTGCATTACAATTGTTTTGTCTATCCTGAAATAACATCTAAGGCTGATTTCCATGATTATGGTCCAAAATCAATTGTTAGGCAATCCGCACTATTCAAATACTTCAGAATGACACAGCAGACACAGCTGGTGAATTACAATTTTTTTGCCTATCATGAAATAACATCTAAAGCTGATTTCCATGAACATGGTCTAGCATCAATTGTAAGGCAATCCTCACCATTCAACTACTTCAGTATGCAACAGGATACACAGCTGGTGCATTACAATTGTTTTGCCTATCATGAAATAACATCTAAGGCTGATTTCCATAAACATGGTCTAACATAAATTGTAAGGCAATCCGCACTATTCAAATACTTAAGTATGCAACAGGAGACACAGCTGGTTCATTACAATTGTTTTGTATATCCAAAAAAAACATCTAAGGCTGATTTCCATGAACATGGTCCAAAATCAATTGTTAGGCAATCCTCACCATTCAAATACTTCAGCATGCAACAGGAGACAAAGCTGGTGCATTACAATTGTTTTGTCTATCCTGAAATAACATCTAAGGCTGATTTCCATGAACATGGTCCAAAATCAATTGTTATGCAATCCTCACCATTCAACTACTTCAGTATGCAACAGGAGACACAGCTGGTGCATTACAATTGTTTTGCCTATCATGAAATAACATCTAAGGCTGATTTCCATAAACATGGTCTAACAAATACTTCAGTATGCAACAGGAGACACAGCTGGTGCATTACAATTGTTTTGTCTATCCTGAACTAACATCTAAGGCTGATTTCCATGATTATGGTCCAAAATCAATTGTTAGGCAATCCGCACTATTCAAATACTTCAGTATGCAACAGGAGACACAGCTGGTGCATTACAATTGTTTTGCCTATCCTGAAATAACATCTAAGGCTGATTTCCGTAAACATGGTCTAACATCAATTGTAAGGCAATCCGCACTATTCAAATACTTCAGTATGCAACAGGAGACACAGCTGGTGCATTACAATTGTTTTGTCTATCCTGAACTAACATCTAAGGCTGATTTCCATGATTATGGTCCAAAATCAAATGTTAGGCAATCCGCACTATTCAAATACTTCAGTATGCAACAGGAGACACAGCTGGTGCATTACAATTGTTTTGCCTATCATGAAATAACATCTATGGCTGATTTCTATGAACATGGTCTAGCATCAATTGTAAGGCAATCCTCACCATTCAACTACTTCAGTATGCAACAGGAGACACAGCTGGTGCATTACAATTGTTTTGCCTATCATGAAATAACATCTAAGGCTGATTTCCATAAACATGGTCTAACATAAATTGTAAGGCAATCCGCACTATTCAAATACTTAAGTATGCAACAGGAGACACAGCTGGTTCATTACAATTGTTTTGTATATCCAAAAAAAACATCTAAGGCTGATTTCCATGAACATGGTCCAAAATCAATTGTTAGGCAATCCTCACCATTCAAATACTTCAGCATGCAACAGGAGACAAAGCTGGTGCATTACAATTGTTTTGTCTATCCTGAAATAACATCTAAGGCGGATTTCCATGAACATGGTCCAAAATCAATTGTTATGCAATCCTCACCATTCAACTACTTCAGTATGCAACAGGAGACACAGCTGGTGCATTACAATTGTTTTGCCTATCATGAAATAACATCTAAGGCTGGTTTCCATGAACATGGTCTAACGTCAATTGTAAGGCAATCCGCACTATTCAACGACCTCAGTATAAAACAGTAGACACAGCATGTCCATTAAATTGTTTTGTCTATCCTGAAAAAACATCTAAGGCTGATTTCTATGAACATGGTCTAGCATCAATTGTTATACAATCCGCACCATTAAAATACGTCAGCATGCAACAGGATACACAGCTGGTGCATTACAATTGTTTTGTCTATCCTGAAATAACATCTAAGGCTGATTTCCATGATTATGGTCCAAAATCAATTGTTAGGCAATCCGCACTATTCAAATACTTCAGAATGACACAGCAGACACAGCTGGTGAATTACAATTTTTTTGCCTATCATGAAATAACATCTAAAGCTGATTTCCATAAACATGATCCAAAATCAATTGTTAGGCAATACGAACTATTCAACTACTTCAGTATGCAACAGTAGACCCAGCTGGTTTATTACAATTGTTTTGCCTATCATGAAATAACATCTAAGGCTGATTTCCATGAACATGGTCTAACATCAATTGTAAGGCAAATGTCACTATTCAAATACTTCAGTATGCAACAGGAGACACATCTATGGCTGATTTCTATGAACATGGTCTAGCATCAATTGTTAGGCAATCCGCACCATTCAAATACGTCAGCATGCAACAGGATACACAGCTGGTGCATTACAATTGTTTTGTCTATCCTGGAAACAACATCTAAGGCTGATTTCCATGAACATGTTCTAACATCAATTGTATGGCAAATTCGCACTATTCAAATACTTCAGCATGCAACAGGAGACACAGCTGGTGCATTACAATTGTTTTGCCTATCATGAAATAACATCTAAGGCTGATTTCTATGAACATGGTCTAGCTCCAATTGTTAGGCAATCCGCACCATTCAAATACATCAGCATGCAACAGGATACACAGCTGGTGCATTACAATTGTTTTGTCTATCCTGAAATAACATCCTAAGGCTGATTTCCATATACATCGTCTGACATCAATTGTAAGGCAATCCAAACTATTCAACTACTTCAGTATGCAACAGCAGACACAGCTGGTGCATTACAATTGTTTTGTCTATCCTGAAAAACATATAAGGCTGATTTCCATGAACATGGTCTAACATCAATTGTAAGGCAATCCGCACTATTAAAATAATTCTGTATGCAACAGGATACACAGCTGGTGCATTACAATTGTTTTGTCTATCCTGAAATAACATCTAAGGCTGATTTCCATGAACATGGTCCAAAATCAATTGTTATGCAATCCTCACCATTCAACTACTTCAGTATGCAACAGGAGACACAGCTGGTGCATTACAATTGTTTTGCCTATCATGAAATAACATCTAAGGCTGATTTCCATGAACATGGTCTAACATCAATTGTAAGGCAATCCGCACTATTCAAATACTTCAGAATGACACAGCAGACACAGCTGGTGAATTACAATTGTTTTGCCTATCATGAAATAACATCTAAGGCTGATTTCCATAAACATGGTCTAACATAAATTGTAAGGCAATCCGCACTATTCAAATACTTAAGTATGCAACAGGAGACACAGCTGGTTCATTACAATTGTTTTGTATATCCAAAAAAACATCTAAGGCTGATTTCCATGAACATGGTCCAAAATCAATTGTTAGGCAATCCTCACCATTCAAATACTTCAGCATGCAACAGGAGACAAAGCTGGTGCATTACAATTGTTTTGTCTATCCTGAAATAACATCTAAGGCTGATTTCCATGAACATGGTCCAAAATCAATTGTTATGCAATCCTCACCATTCAACTACTTCAGTATGCAACAGGAGACACAGCTGGTGCATTACAATTGTTTTGCCTATCAAAGTCAAAGTCACCATTATTAGTCAGTTGTACAACCGAATGCCTTCAACCGAAATGTGTCTTCCGCATTTAACCCAACCCCTCTGAATCAGAGAGGTGCGGGGGGCTGCCTTAATCGACATCCACGTCTTCGGCGCCCGGGGAACAGTGGGTTAACTGCCTTGTTCAGGGGCAGAACGACAGATTATTTTTTTCCTTGTCAGCTCGGGGATTCGAACTTGCAACCCTCCGGTTACAAGTCCAACGCTCTAACCACTAGGCTACCTGCCGCCTATCATGAAATAACATCTAAGGCTGATTTCCATGAACATGGTCTAACGTCAATTGTAAGGCAATCCGCACTATTCAACGACCTCAGTATAAAACAGTAGACACAGCATGTCCATTAAATTGTTTTGTCTATCCTGAAAAACATCTAAGGCTGATTTCTATGAACATGGTCTAGCATCAATTGTTATACAATCCGCACCATTAAAATACGTCAGCATGCAACAGGATACACAGCTGGTGCATTACAATTGTTTTGTCTATCCTGAAATAACATCTAAGGCTGATTTCCATGATTATGGTCCAAAATCAATTGTTAGGCAATCCGCACTATTCAAATACTTCAGAATGACACAGCAGACACAGCTGGTGAATTACAATTTTGCCTATCATGAAATAACATCTAAAGCTGATTTCCATGAACATGGTCTAGCATCAATTGTAAGGCAATCCTCACCATTCAACTACTTCAGTATGCAACAGGATACACAGCTGGTGCATTACAATTGTTTTGCCTATCATGAAATAACATCTAAGGCTGATTTCCATAAACATGGTCTAACATAAATTGTAAGGCAATCCGCACTATTCAAATACTTAAGTATGCAACAGGAGACACAGCTGGTTCATTACAATTGTTTTGTATATCCAAAAAAAACATCTAAGGCTGATTTCCATGAACATGGTCCAAAATCAATTGTTAGGCAATCCTCACCATTCAAATACTTCAGCATGCAACAGGAGACAAAGCTGGTGCATTACAATTGTTTTGTCTATCCTGAAATAACATCTAAGGCTGATTTCCATGAACATGGTCCAAAATCAATTGTTATGCAATCCTCACCATTCAACTACTTCAGTATGCAACAGGAGACACAGCTGGTGCATTACAATTGTTTTGCCTATCATGAAATAACATCTAAGGCTGGTTTCAATGAACATGGTCTAACGTCAATTGTAAGGCAATCCGCACTATTCAACGACCTCAGTATAAAACAGTAGACACAGCATGTCCATTAAATTGTTTTGTCTATCCTGAAAAAACATCTAAGGCTGATTTCTATGAACATGGTCTAGCATCAATTGTTATACAATCCGCACCATTAAAATACGTCAGCATGCAACAGGATACACAGCTGGTGCATTACAATTGTTTTGTCTATCCTGAAATAACATCTAAGGCTGATTTCCATGATTATGGTCCAAAATCAATTGTTAGGCAATCCGCACTATTCAAATACTTCAGAATGACACAGCAGACACAGCTGGTGAATTACAATTTTTTTGCCTATCATGAAATAACATCTAAAGCTGATTTCCATAAACATGATCCAAAATCAATTGTTAGGCAATACGAACTATTCAACTACTTCAGTATGCAACAGTAGACCCAGCTGGTTTATTACAATTGTTTTGCCTATCATGAAATAACATCTAAGGCTGATTTCCATGAACATGGTCTAACATCAATTGTAAGGCAAATGTCACTATTCAAATACTTCAGTATGCAACAGGAGACACATCTATGGCTGATTTCTATGAACATGGTCTAGCATCAATTGTTAGGCAATCCGCACCATTCAAATACGTCAGCATGCAACAGGATACACAGCTGGTGCATTACAATTGTTTTGTCTATCCTGAAACAACATCTAAGGCTGATTTCCATGAACATGTTCTAACATCAATTGTATGGCAAATTCGCACTATTCAAATACTTCAGCATGCAACAGGAGACACAGCTGGTGCATTACAATTGTTTTGCCTATCATGAAATAACATCTAAGGCTGATTTCTATGAACATGGTCTAGCTCCAATTGTTAGGCAATCCGCACCATTCAAATACATCAGCATGCAACAGGATACACAGCTGGTGCATTACAATTGTTTTGTCTATCCTGAAATAACATCCTAAGGCTGATTTCCATATACATCGTCTGACATCAATTGTAAGGCAATCCAAACTATTCAACTACTTCAGTATGCAACAGCAGACACAGCTGGTGCATTACAATTGTTTTGTCTATCCTGAAAAACATATAAGGCTGATTTCCATGAACATGGTCTAACATCAATTGTAAGGCAATCCGCACTATTAAAATAATTCTGTATGCAACAGGATACACAGCTGGTGCATTACAATTGTTTTGTCTATCCTGAAATAACATCTAAGGCTGATTTCCATGAACATGGTCCAAAATCAATTGTTATGCAATCCTCACCATTCAACTACTTCAGTATGCAACAGGAGACACAGCTGGTGCATTACAATTGTTTTGCCTATCATGAAATAACATCTAAGGCTGATTTCCATGAACATGGTCTAACATCAATTGTAAGGCAATCCGCACTATTCAAATACTTCAGAATGACACAGCAGACACAGCTGGTGAATTACAATTGTTTTGCCTATCATGAAATAACATCTAAGGCTGATTTCCATAAACATGGTCTAACATAAATTGTAAGGCAATCCGCACTATTCAAATACTTAAGTATGCAACAGGAGACACAGCTGGTTCATTACAATTGTTTTGTATATCCAAAAAAAACATCTAAGGCTGATTTCCATGAACATGGTCCAAAATCAATTGTTAGGCAATCCTCACCATTCAAATACTTCAGCATGCAACAGGAGACAAAGCTGGTGCATTACAATTGTTTTGTCTATCCTGAAATAACATCTAAGGCTGATTTCCATGAACATGGTCCAAAATCAATTGTTATGCAATCCTCACCATTCAACTACTTCAGTATGCAACAGGAGACACAGCTGGTGCATTACAATTGTTTTGCCTATCAAAGTCAAAGTCACCATTATTAGTCAGTTGTACAACCGAATGCCTTCAACCGAAATGTGTCTTCCGCATTTAACCCAACCCCTCTGAATCAGAGAGGTGCGGGGGGCTGCCTTAATCGACATCCACGTCTTCGGCGCCCGGGGAACAGTGGGTTAACTGCCTTGTTCAGGGGCAGAACGACAGATTATTTTTTTCCTTGTCA